>JAEIII010017974.1:0-16739 GCA_018905755.1 Drosophila ohnishii | reverse complement strand
TAATTTCGATTACCAATTATTGTCTACATAAATTTCAAACCATGCCATACAGTTTGCAATGAAATTAGGATTCCTTAATTAAATTTCCAACTAACCCTTAATTATCCCCAAATTTCAAATACTAGCTAATACAATTTGACCTTTTAACCCTCGATTAAAATGTGGAGTCCCGGACAAATGGCAATTGTTGTCGACGGGTTAATTTGCCTGTTGCCTGGCCTGCCCGCCCGCCCGCCGGCTTCTGTGTTATCAGGCCGGGTTATCCAGCCCTCCAATTGGCCGCTTATCAGGCCAGAAACGTGGACCCCAGGCCGGGCAGGGCGTGGCGGGGGGATTAGGTCTGTGCGAGATTGTTTGTCACGCCGGTACCGGCTGGGGTATATAAAGATTTCTGGCCGATCGGAGGAACTTCAGTTTGAACGCGTTACCCGCCGAAGCCAGTGTCCAAGGATTCGCTTTCTCCTCTATCCACGCTAAACGAATACTTCTTCCAAGGTATGTCCTGGTTTGAGGGTCCTCTGGGATCTGGGAATCGTGTATCCTTTTTTTTTGAGTGTCCAAGTGAATTTCAAATAAATTCTCAAGTGTTGAAGTTGAAAAATTAAAAACATATTTTGAGCTCGGTTCTTGTTTTTGAAGGGATTTTTAAAATATTCTGAAATGAAATTTAAATAAAAATTGTAATTAGTAAAGATAATCTAAATGTTTCAAAGACAACAACTCACGTGAAGGATAAATATAATTTTGATAAGAAAAAACACTTGAGATGACACTGTGCCATTTACATGTGGCCTGCTCCTGCCTACTTAACAGTTGCCTCTTCAAACTTGACCAATTCAATAACACTGAGCTTCGGACATCAAAAGTCAATTAAAATGTGTGCGGCGGCAGCAGCGACAACAAAAACAATACTAATTAACAGGCGCGCAATCAAAGTTAAAAAAGTTAATCGCGACGACATCTCTCTGAGGCTGAAGCTCAGCCCTGTCTTGTTGTTATTGCTGTTGCTGCTGCTGCTGCTGCTGCTGCTGAGTAAGTGAAGGGCATGACGTCACAAAAGCGCAGCTGCAGCGGTGGCAACAAATTAAATCGACAGAAAATAAATACATGGAAATGGAAATCTGTTCCGCCTGCCTGCTGAGATGCTGAGATTGTCTCTCCATTAATGTCAGGCCCCTCGGTTTCGGAGGTAAAGCACACATAATAAAAGCCTCTCCCGACGACGGATTAAGCTTCAGTTCGGAGTCAGAATCCCAAGAAGTCAGAGGCAACCGCACGCACAATGTTCCAGTTCCAGTCTTCCAGTTTCCAGATTATCGTGGCTTTGGCGTGTTTCTTGGGACTAACGGTAGTGGAGAATTAGAAGAATTAGTTATAAGAAAAAGAAAAGCAAATGCAGAACGAAAAAAAAAACAGAATAAAAGAATCTTAAATTATAGCAACTTTCACTTCCCTTGCAGATGTCCTACAAGATTGAGCCTCTGCCCGATTCCTACGCCGGCCTGGGCGAGGGTCCCCACTGGGATGTGGCCCGCCAGAGCCTCTACTTTGTGGACTTGGAGGCCGGCAGCCTAATGCGCTACGATTTTAAGCAGAACAAGACCTACAAGACGAAAATCGAGGGCGAGACCCTAGCCGGATTCGTTCTGCCTGTGGAGGGACGTCCCCAGGAGTTCGCTGTGGGTTGCGGCCGTCGTGTGGTGATTGTCAACTGGGACGGAGTCTCGCCCACCGCCAAGGTGGTGCGCACACTGTTCGAGGTCCAGCCGCTGATGGATAAGAACCGCCTGAACGACGCCAAGGCCGATCCTCGTGGTCGCTTCTTTGGCGGCACCATGCGCTACATTGGCGATGAGTTCGAGTTCCGTCACGGCGAGCTGTACCGCTGGGAGGCCGGCGGCCAGACCTCGGTGATCAAGGGCGACGTGGGCATCTCAAACGGTTTGGCCTGGGACGAGAAGGCCAAGAAGTTTTACTATATCGATACCACCGACTACGAGGTCAAGTCCTACGACTACGACTTCGAGACGGGTGTGGCCACCAATCCCAAGGTGATCTTCAACCTGCGCAAGACCAGTCCCAAGGACCATCTGCTGCCCGACGGTCTGACCATCGACACCGAGGGCAATCTGTATGTGGCTACCTTCAATGGTGCCACCATCTTCAAGGTGAACCCGAGGTGGGTTTATATTTACCATAATTATCAAGCAAGCACGTTTCTAATGTTCCATCTCTTGTGGCATCCTGTAGCACTGGCAAGGTCCTGCTGGAAATCAAGTTCCCCACCAAGCAGATCACTTCGGCGGCCTTCGGAGGACCCAACTTGGACATCCTGTATGTGACCACCGCCGCCAAGTTCGACCAGCCGGCGCCTGCTGGCACCACCTACAAGGTGACTGGCCTGAATGCCACCGGCTATCCTGGCGTCAATCTGAGGGTCTGAAGCAGGAGCAGGAGCTGGAATCTCTGTCCCCTTGTACCATTCGAATCCAAGTGCAATTAAACGTCTTTAAAGTACAACTAGATTTGAACAATATTTATTTTATCCTGATCTAGAAAACATGCGGGGTGATCTGGTGTTTTTTGAGATGTTTTTTGACAATCCACACGGGACGTGGACGCAACTTACCATCTAGACTTAAATATGATAGTGGTGGAATCAGTGAGGTGGGCGATCACTCCTCCGACTCGGATCCCGAGCCAGAGTCATCGTCGTCATCGTCATCATCATCGTCGCCGTCGCGGCTGCGGTTCAGGCGTAGCATCTCCTTGAACTGGTAGACGCGTATCTTTTCGGGCACGATTTGGAGCAGGAACTCCAGGTTCTTTTCCTTGTTCACCAGCTGTGACAGCTGCTCATACTTGAGGGTGTCGCCTCCGCCATGCTTGGCATGCGCCTCGCGCGCCAAATGCTGCACAAACATCTCCGTGCACTTGGTCATCAGGAAGAGGACTTCGTTGGTGATCAGGCCGGTGTCCATTGAGCTCTTCATGATGGTGCGCACCCGGCTGGGGGGCAGAAGGGTGTTGGCGTTGGGTTGACGTTCCTCGAGCTGCGCCTTTTTTACGGACATGGTTTTTTGTGATTGATAAACAAAATTAACCGCGAATTCGAGCAACTAGCAGAGTTTTAGAGAGACCGCAGTCGAATACGTTTGAAATCTCACTTCTCTGGCAGGGTCACACTCTGTTAAGATATCAACGATGTTGGGAGTAAAACTTGAACTACAATAACTTACTTTTCTAAGTAAATCAAACGTTAAGCTGCTTAAAATGTACAAATACTGAAGAAATAATAATAAAGCTCATGGTTTTCTTGAGAAATTTACGAGCTGAAAATATTTGAAAATGTTCAATTGAAAAAACGTCCCAGCGTCAGTTTAGCGCCGACGGTATATTTGAACGGTCGTGCCGCGGTCACACTGTCGCTCCCCCATCGTCAGAAAGTGGACCCCAGAATATCGCCGTCTCGTCTCCCCTCGTCTCCGCCAGATGCATCCGCCGTGGGTCTAACCAGCAGCGCGCGTCCTGCGTGGGGCTCCCGATCCGCACGTGAGGCTCATTGGCTGCAGATGCCAGACTGCTGATTGCAGCATCCCACGTATCCCACCTAGCAGCGCCCAGCATCCTCTTCTAATCAGCGGCAGCAACAACAAGGCAGGTGAGTTTCCCTCCAGAAATTCAGAGGAAACCGTTTCTGCTTCTGGGGCGGGGTGAGCACGGAATGGCAGTTAGACGGACAGGTGGACAATTGGACTGGACAGGTGGTTGCATGGCTGAATTGCGTGACGGCAGCGAAACAAATTGGATTAGCACGGCGATTGATTATAGCTATGAGAGATGTAAACAATCTTGGAACGTTTCCCAGGGCACTGAAAGAAAAGCTGTTGCAGCATAAATGTGTTTACTTTCATTCATGAAAATGAAAATGTGTGAAAAGTTCTTTGGAAATGTGTAAAGCTTACAGTTGTTGTGGCCCAGCTCAATAACGGTAAAAAAGTTTCCGTTAAATTCGATCTAAAATCAACAATAATCTCTTTTTCCCGGTGCACCCTGTGTGCTCCCTCCCCCCCGCTGATTGGCTATTGGCAATATAAGGAATGCCTGAGGCATCTATTTTTGTAACGATTAGCATAGTCGTTATGGTGATGGCGATGATGAAGCTACACGGGGGCGTCCGTTATGTTATGCTTTTGCTTTTGCCTTTTCCACCACCCAAAGTGTGGGCTCCCCCATGGCGGCAAATGAGGCATACTTTTGGGGCGGTCACAGGGACACCCACCCAACAACTACCGGATGTGTCCCGGTTTCGGGACATATTTATTGAAAAGCTGTCAAAGTTTTCCCTGTGTTTGCTCGCCACTTTGGCGCGGGGTAAATATTCGTTTAATCTGACGGACAGAAGGCAGAGGAGCCAGCGAGCCATGATAATGAATCTTTTAGAGGCTATCAAGCAGGATATAACAAGCTTTCTGCATCGTTAAGTGCGGGATATCGTTGTGGCATTGTTCAAAGTGACCTCTTCATGGTCAGCGCACTCGGCAGCGGCTCGGCACTTACACCACGCGATTAGGTAATTAAAAAAAACGTATGCTTATTAGAATCCCCAACCTACAGAAGGGGTTAATGTCCGGCTGCGCACTTAAATCGTAGTAAAACAAGAAAGGAAGCTAATTTCGGCATGCCGAAGCTTGAATACCCTTGCAGTTTGCAATTTGATCATTCAAAATCGATTAAAAACTAACTTTTTCTAACAAGTTTTCCATGTGGCTACCGGCACTGTCTCCTCCTCTGCATTGCAATCTTCTGACTAAAATCATAATACCCTGCAAGGGTATAGAAAAGTGTAGTGCTTGCAGGGATTAGATAACCTTAAATGGAAATCAAACCTCAAGAGCCTCCGTTTAATCATATTCCTACGCCTACGGGGGCAAGTCATATCTCCCGCCGCCCGCTCATCGGACTTGGACTTTGAGCCATGTTCGAGACACACGAGATAAGCGGGTCCCGGCAATCAGAGAACTGGTTTCAATTGCGGGTCAAAATCGGCAACCTTGGCTTGGCCATTGTATGCAGTCTGTGCAGGCTCTGCTCACTCAATGAGCATAAATTAGCTCAATGCAGAGGAATAGCTCAAGTGCCCCCACGTCCATTGTCCAGTCATTGGCGTCGAGGAGGAGGGCTTATCATGCGCTGGAAGATAAGCGCGCGTCGGTGGCGGTGGCGGCGGCGGCAGCAGATGATAATCAATTGGCCATAAAGCCATATAGCCGGGGAAGCAGACAGCCAGGCGTGGGCGTCGGGCGTAGGGTGAGGGCGTGGCCGTGGGTGGTTGGGGTTAGAACGGTGGCCGGGTAATCAATCAATTTTACGCGAGTCGGACAACCAATTTGCTAAGCAATCTAATCCCACACAGTCTGTCCACGATGAGCACCAGCACCGGGAGTGGCCACGGAAGTGGGCTTGGGCATGGACGGTTGATTGGCAACCGGAATCGCAACAATGGAGAGCTCAGCCTGATGCAGGACCTGCAGAACAAGTACGCCTTCCTTGAGAATCTGTTCAGCAAGTTCTGGAAGTCGATCATTCAGTCGAATTCCAATCTCAAGCTTCGCCTAAGGAATGTCAAGTGGAAGAATGCCAAGGCCAAGCCCGGCTGTGCCTATCAGCCAACCGAGGTGAGTTGCCCGTCGCCCGCTGTCTCTCCTCCCTAGAACAGGTTGTATTTGCTTCGTTTTTTTTTTAGATTGAGCAGGTGGCCAATGTGATTACTCACGGGATTTGGATATTGCCAGCCGTGTTTGCGGCCATTAAGCTGTTTGAACGCTCCTCCAGCTCCAGCCAGTACCTGGTGTCCTGGGTCTATGGCGGCGCCCTCTGCATGCTCTTCACCGTGTCGACCTTCTTTCACTGCTCCTGCTACTGTGCCGAGCACAAGTAAGTGGCTGACCCACCTGTCTGGCCCTCATGTGACTCATTACTCCTTGTTTGTCCCGTCTAGACCACCGCGGCATGTCAAGGCATGGCCCAGCCTCGGCTGGCAGACGTATCAGGGACTGAAAAATGTGCTGCATCGGTGCGACAGGGCCATGATCTATGTATTCATTGCCGGCTCCTACTTCCCCTGGCTGACGCTGGAGAACACGGACCACTCGGCCATACTCTTTTGCATGGAGTGGGTCATCTGGCTGATGGCGGCCGTCGGGATTGCTTACCAACAGGTAAAGAACTATATTTACTAATCATATATTTCTTTAAATTTATTTTGTTTTCCTTTAAAAACAGATTTTCCACGAGCGCTACAAGTGCCTGGAGACATTCTTCTACTTGGTTATGGGCCTGGGCCCAGCGCTGGTGGTTGTCTTTACCGGCCATCACTTTCACGGGATGCTGCAACTAAAATTCGGCGGCGGATTCTACATCCTTGGCATTGTGTTCTTTAAGGCGGATGGCCTGATACCGATGGCCCATGCCATTTGGCATTTGTTTGTGGTTTTGGCCGCTGGATGCCACTACTATGCCATCCTGGTGAACCTCTATCCCGGCGAAGGAGCCATCGAACCATGAGGGCAAAGAGAGTTTTAGGGAAACAGCGAATTTAGACCTTAGAGTACTTAAACGACAGGGATTCCTATGGAAGATGAGGATAATGATGATGAATGTACCCGAGTCACTGCTCCACAATTAGCCAAATTTTATCTCGAGCAAGTACGAAATAGTTGTAGCCTAGCATTAGGAACTGAACTATACATGTGTAAATCGAAACGATTCTTGTGATCAGTATCTGCGGTCTTGCCAAAGATTCAAACTGTGCGAGTGCTCACGTCTCTAGCGTCTCTCTCTCTAACTTGATATTATTATATTGTATTAGCGATTACCGATTAGCGATATTTCGAGCATGTTTCTATATACTATATACCATTATGTACCAGTTCACGAAGGCGAAGGACACACCAAAGACATTCGAATTACCAAGATGAGTAGCGCACACTACTTCTTGGAAATGGAGCCCCATATTGTGAAACTAATATATGGCCCTTACTCATCCTAGTAATTATAATGTCTTTGGACACTCAAATGAATGAATTTGTACAAATCTGAACGTTTACAACATGAATTCTAACGCCCACCCCGCGCCTGCAGCCTGCATTACCATTATACACGTTTATACAGATATACACACATTTTACATCTATATATATATCTATATATATACGGAATTATACAGATATACTATACAATATATATACGGAAGTACGTAGATAGGACTAAGCAAGAGTCGGTCTGTCCAGTGCGCTTCCCCGAAGGCCAGTTTCATCGCTTAGCTCAGGGACTGCTCGATGTGTTCGTAGGATACGATTGACATTTTGGGGGGCCTGGCTGGGTGGATCGATTTCGGTGGATATGGCTTTCGTGTGTCTGTACTTTTGCGTCTGCAGTGGCTATTTCGTTGCAGACCTTGTTTCTGGTGCAGCTCGATTAGGCTTAAGGCGGGAGGGGGGACCCTAGACAAATCCCTAAGAACTCCATAGATAACGTTTGAATAAATGGTTTATTTCCAACTGAAGCGAGGGATTTTATTGCGGAAGTGAGTTCAAAAGGGTTACAATTAATCAATAAACTATTCTGTTTATTTTATGTTTGCCTGATATTGTGTTACAAATTGTTTGAATTTATTTTTAAATACATTCTAGCTTCTACGTAAGTTGGAAACTAATAAATAAACAAAAAAATAACATTTGCCGTCATATTCTGGTCTATTTTAATAGCGAAGCAAAAAAGGAAGCTACGAAGTTTGTATATAATTTGTAATTGGATCATTGGGAACCGGAATCATTTTAACCGCTTAAAAACTTAAAAAAAAATATATATATATTTAAAAAAATCTTTCCATCGTGGCTAGAATAACTATATATATATATAGATCCTTCCCTGCGTTGCAAACTTCGGACTAACATACCCTAAAAGGGTACAAGTACCTCGAAACACTTGACTATTTGGTAGTACAAATTTCTAAAATTAACTATTTCATGGAAAGAAACGCAGCACAGAAGACGTAAACCTTCACGCTTAAAATTTAAAATCAAACAACACTTTCTTACATAAATATCATTTATTTTGTTTCGTTTTCGTTCATGAATCATCCATTAACAATTAACACACCCCCATCGTAATGATATCTGTGTGTATATAGCGCGTTTCGTCATTTAATTATTCTAATATCCGATTGGGAATAAAACAAAATGTTTGTATAATTACAAGAACTTTCTATTAGAAGGTAAATCAAGTTGCATTTGCGTTATATGAGGAGGGGGCATGGTGACTTCATAGTTCACTTCAATTAGCATTTCCATGGCCATGGCACCCGGCCTAGCCTACAGTGAGTGGTTATTGGTATATATATATATTACAACAACAACAACTCAAGAGATAAACAAAATAAAATAATTGCCACTCTAGAATTATGTGTGAATCTCACAAAATTGGCAACAACAATTTGTTCTATAAAAAAAATAATAAAATTGTACAATTTGATTGGTCGAATCATGCATTTATACAAAAAGGAGAGAAAAAAAACAAAATAGTGCGAAAAAAAGAGTTAATTGTTGTCGTTGCCGTAAGAGGTTGTGGCTTTCCCTTTCATATTGGAGGATCCCACCGCCCAACCACATACTTGCCGTAGCCGCCTCTATAATCTCCATCTAGGATCCATTCTTACTGCGGCGAGATATAATTGTGCTCGAAAATGTCCAGCTCGTTCTGTATGTAGTTGGCCTTGTTGCGCAGCAGCTTCAGCTGCTTCTGATTGCCCTCGAGGATATTGAGCTGCGACTCCAGCGTCTTGAGCTCCTCGTTCATGTCCGTGGTGGCGGTGTCAACTGTGCGGCACAGGCGGGCAAAGGTGCTCGACAGTTCCCTGCGATGAAAATCGGATGAATCACCCATTTAATATAATTACAAAACTTGTTTACTTACTGCTGCACTTGATGACTGCAATTTGCCGATGTAAGATCCACGATCATCTTGAGCTTCTTGGTGGCATGCCGCACGTATTGGCTCTTGAAGGTCCGCTCCTTGGCCGAGTTCGTCCACGAGAGCCGTTCGTACAGATAGATGCAGCCGTAGAGGGCGCCGACACCGACCAGGACACGCCAACCGATAGTTTTCAGCATCTGGAAAAGATTTATTTTCATCCCATAACGATTCAATAGCACCTGCTTGGGCATTCGTGGGCACAAGGGGACACAACAGACAGGTGAACAAAGTTACTTACAATGCCAGCAACCACAAGGCCGCCCACTGTGCCCTGCGATCCGATGGAGGTCATGGCAAACCGGGAGATCACCGATAGCTGCTCGGGCGTAATTCCAGCCACACTTGGCCCGGGCAACAGGCACACAGGGGTTGTCGCCTCCACAGGCGTGCTGGCGGGCGTCACGACGCTGTGCTGCTGGATCAGAGAGGCACAGAGTATGTTAAGTGGAATTGTTTAGATCTTTATCCTTAACTCACCCCAATACTGCTCTGACGATTGACCAGCGCCGGCTGGTTCTTCTTGCTGCGCTCGCGCACCTTGCCGGTGAAGCGGTGAATCATGGCCGCGATGCCCCAACTGAACTTGAACTCGAGATCTTCCTGAAAGTCGGCGCACAGATTCTGACAGTTCAGAGAGTAGAGCATCTCGAAGGGTTGCGTGCGGACTACCATTTTGGTGCTGGTGGCCAGCAGCTGTTCGTTGGGCACCAGGGCATGCATTCGGTCGGTCATCTCCGTTTGGGCCGACTCCACGTTCATGGCCAGGGCCATGGAAAGGCGGGCACGCAAGTTGCTGCCCAGTCCGCTCTCCACGTGGGCATTCAATTCCTTCTTATAGATGTTGAGCACCAGGCGTTCCGGATGGAAGGGCATGTTGAACTCATCGATGAGGACGCCAAGTCGCCAGATCTCCTCGTTGAGGGCCTTCGACACCTTCTCCTCCACCTCCTCGACCATATTGTGGATTTTCATCTTCATTTCGCGGGTGACCTGCATCATTTGGGTCTCTGTGCCCTGGATACGTTCCGTGAGCATGTTCTTCTGGTCCTGCTTCAAATTTCGGAATATCGTAATCCTTTCGTAGATATTGTCCAGCATGGAGCGCATATCGCCCGACACGCTCTTGCCGCGCGAACTGTGCTGCTGGAACTTGGTCTTGACGGCACTCTGAGAGATGCACTCCTCGAACTTGCGCTCAAAGTCCTGGAACTCAAAGTAGCGCATCTGGAAGCCCTCGGCAATGGCGCCCATATGCGGCGGATTGCCCTTGGCCTCCTCAATGCGTGCCTGCAGTGTTTCGCGGGCAGAAACAAAGAATACACGTTCGGTTGCCTCCTTTTCGTTGCTCACCTTCAGCTCCTTGGTGAGGAAGTCGATGCAGCGTTCGGTGTGCTGGGACTTAACCTAAAGATGGACGATGAAACAAAGCATGAACTTGATGGGAAAAAGTGGGTAACATCGACTTGAGCCGAGGTCAAAGTAACACAATCAAAAGCAGAGTGGGTTTGTCTTTCTCTCGGGTGGGAAGCAAGCAAGCAAGGAAGTCGGATTTTACTGGGACTAGCTCTTCATTCATTACCTTAGCCAGTTCCTGGCGTTGAAAGTACAGTGGAGTGTTTGTTGGTTGGTTGGTTGGTTGGTAAACGAAAGTAAAAGACACACACATGAACAACAAGAGAGACAACAACGGGCTTAGAGAAGGTCAAGGATTGACCCGGGAAACTAATCATTCAGGAGAGACTACGCGCAACAAGATAAGACCTTACCGACTCTTGGCACTCTGGCTCATTGGCCGATGCATCCCAGCGATTGTTCAAAATGAAAATATTCGGTTTGCTCAGCTTCTGAGAGACGGTGTGAAAGAATTGCTTTTCCGCCCGCGTCATTGTGGATTCAGCATTCAGGACCAGGACAAAGACATCGGCGTTCAGGCAATGATTATCAATCCAATCGTCCAAATTGGCCGACACATCCACGCCAGGTGAGTCCACAAAGACGACATCATCGCGCAGCAGGCTGCAGCGTTCCCTGGGCCAAAAGATGCGAACTAAGCTGCTCTCGCATAGCTTCTCCTGGCAAAGGGCATTCGCCAATTGTTTGATATTCTAAAAAAACAAACAACAACAGTAGGGAGAGAGATTAAATTGGTGCAACCTTGGATTAGAGTTAAAACATACCACCACATTGAGCTTCTCATCGGATCCCTCTTTCATAAGATAGGCCTCGCCCCCGTTGCTGCCCTCCACCTGGCAAAAGCAATTTGTTGTGTGTCCAATACCGCTGGGCAGGATCTTCTCGCGCAGCATGGCATTAATCACCGAGCTCTTGCCGTTGGAGGTGCGTCCAAAGAAGGCCACCTTCATGTGATCCCGCTGCAAGACTTCCCGGATAGCGGCCACCTTGTACACATAGCTCTCGAACAGTTCCCGCTCCGCCTTGTCCACAATCTCCGCCTCCGCATGCAACGCTGAAAGAAAGTAGGTTTAATTTAATTAATTTAAAGCTACATTTAATATCACAACTCACCATTGATAAATGTGGTAGTCTCCAGGACATACTCCTCAATCTCGCCGTATATATCATTGATCTTCTTCTTGGCCCGCACAAAGATCTGAAGGGGTGATTTGTCATTGGATTGATAGAGCCGCGTTTCCGGCAGAAAATTTGCAGCCGGCGTGGTTGAACCCGTCGTTGTCAGCGATGTGTCCGTGGATGAGGAGTGACGGTCATCATCATCGGCGGCGGGGCCCGTTTGCCCGGTAACCAGCGAGATGGTGCGGTTCAAGTATGCCGCCATTTCGATGTCCAAATTGGGGATTCGATTGCGTTGTTTGGATTTAGGAGTAGAAGAGAATTGGGATACAAAACAAAAGGTATGCAGCCAATGGACACAATTTCGCTGGGAATCCTCCAGCACCCGCTCCCGCTCCTGGAACTCCAAGGAACACCAAGGAACGCACGGCACGTTCGCGCCCGGAGTAACAAAAAAATTGCTGACCGCACGGAACTCAAAATGGATGAAATATAGTCTGCGGGGCGTGCGTGTGTGCTCCTGCTTCTTTCTGGCTGTGCTCGGACTACTTTTTTATATTTTTTTTTGGGGCTTGCTCAAAAATCAACGTCACAAAACTGAAATGAAAATGAAACGGAATAAGAAATTATACTAAATGCAAAAACAGAAATATGGAAAGTATGGGAAAGTGGAAAGGAAAATGGAATGATGGAATAATATGCATACAGGTGTACATAAGTATATATGGCGAAAAGGAAAATACCGCAGCGCAAATTGCACACACACACACAGAAACGCGAACAAATTGCGCTGCAACAAATACAAGTGCACAAAAACAGGCGAAAATAATCTAAGCAGAGGTTTTATTTGTTTTTTTTTTTTTTTTGGCAATTGTATGCGTAACTTGTCGAATTGATAAAGTTTACGTTCTCGCTTTCGCTCCCTCTCCCTCTCGCGCCCTTCATCAACTAACCTGATTGTTACTGCTCTCGCTCATCGCGCGTATTGTTTTATTTAGCTATGTAGATTTATTATTTATATTTATTCGTGCGCTGCCTGCGTGTTTCGGTTACTCGATTATGTCGTCGGCTCGCCCGGCTTAGGTGCAGATGCTTGGGTAGCGTTGCTCAACCTTTGGATGCACGTTACATTGCCACCGCTTGGGCCGATGGAGTCCAGTTGCAGGGGCGCTAGAAAGCTTTAATTGCGGCAAATTTATAATAAAATTTAGTTATTTTGGTAGCACATGATGTAACATGCAGTGTGACCAACTAGTTTTGCGACCAAAATGTTCGAAAAGCTTGACCAAGCGATAGAGGTGGAGAAGCAAAGAGGGAAACATGGGCGGTATTTCTTTGCCGCTAGAACTCCTTTGAGCGGCTATGCAAAAAGTTTATTATTCTGCATTGCCTTCACATGTGTTTTTATTAAACATTTGCTGCCACCAAAGGCCTTTTTTATATTTGTTTTTCAAACTTTAATGGTATATTTTTACTATCCCAGCTCTGGCCTTACTATTTGGCAGTCAATGAAATAAGTGAGTTGTTTTGTTACAGCAGATTTGAATCGTTCTGATTATTTAGAAATTCTGTCCTGCTGAATTTCAATTTTATTTTAGCATTTTAAAATATTTATAAGTATCTTTTGTTTCGGTTTGTTTACTTCTCATGGCCCAATCAGCTGTTGCTACTGTGCGAAAAAACTGTTATATTTATGGTATATAAATGGTATTTCTGCAAACTAAATGGTATATATTGGTATTTTCCTGTAGGCCTCAAGGTATTTTTTATCGTTATCGGGGCGGCCACACTGCTGGACGAAAGTACGTGGAATATTTACCTAAAATAAAGCAAAAAGAGGCAGTGCATCCGAAAATCAGAAAACCGAATCCAAATGGAGACCCCTACGGCCGACGACCTGCTGCAATTCCGCGACTATAGCGGCGGCGCCCCAGCCCAGATCAACGTCAATTCGCCGACGCACGCTCAGGGCGGCGGATCTGGGTTTGGTTCCGGCACTGGATCTGGTGGCGGCTCCAATGCTCAACGTCAGCGCGGCGATCCGCTGGCCGATCTCATCTATGATATGAGCACCTCCGCCCAGAACATGGCCGGCGGTGGTTCCAACCAGGCACAGAATGTCTCACTGGACGGATCGGGCGGCGGTGGTGCTGGCGGCGCTCGGCTCTCCTTCCTCACCATTGAGTACTACCAGCAATTCTTCAACGTGGACACCTACATGGTTCTGGAGCGAATCGTCAACTCGATGATTCCCAAGCGGGCGGCGGGCAATTACCTGCGCATGAACATCGGCGAGAATCCGGATCTGTACGGTCCCTTCTGGATAACCGTCACCCTGGTTGGTAGCCAAAGAAGTTTTATGATTTTCACAGGCCATGCCTTTTAGGGAAAACCCTTTTTTTTAAGGGTTTTCACCAATTTTAGTGATATTTTTCCCTAATTTTAATGGCTAATTTTAAATAAGCTAAGAATATGGCCAAGACATGTTTTCTAGAAAGAAAATCTCTTTTCTAATCCTTTTTCATTTCCCCTTACAGATCTTCTCGATTGCTATTAGCGGCAATATAGCCAGCTACTTGCATCATGCCAGCGATGGCTACCACTGGCACTACAACTTCCACCTGGTCTCCTATGCGGCCACCTGCATTTTCCTCTACGCCAACATCTTACCGGCCGTCCTCTGGGCCCTGTTCAAGTACAGCCTTAAGCCGGTGGACTCTGCGGATGCCGTGGAAACGGATAGCGTAAGTATTCGTCCTGCTTCGAGGGCTGCATTTGCCGTCTCGCTCACATTCGCGTCTCATTGCAGGCCAGCTACACGCCGACTCTTCTGTCGCTGATGTGCATCTACGGGTATAGTCTGGCCATCTACATTCCCGTTTCAATTCTATGGGTGATTAATGTAAGGATTCCATGATGAATACGTTGGATAATGGTCTAATATTTAATTATACATTAATCCCTTTTCAGATATCGGTGCTGCAGTGGCTCCTGGTGATCACCGCTGCCCTGCTCTCGGGAACTGTTTTAATTGCCGTTCTGACGCCAGCCCTGCGGAACTCGCAGTTCTCGTTATTCCTCATCATTGGAATACTGAGTGCCCATGTTGTGCTAGCCGCCGGATTTCTGCTGTATTTCTTTCACAGTCCCCCAGACTCGCCGGTGGCTGCAGTTCCTCCGGCACCAGTTGCACCTGCTGCTCCCGCTGCCCTAAAGGCCGTCACCGATGCGGTGCTAGCGAACGTAGCCCCTGGAAATCGAAGCCAATAGAGGAGTTATTCCATTTTCGTCATTTGTTGTTCACTAAGTTGTCTCTATTATAATCGTTTAAAAGGATGTGTGGTGAGTCCTAGGGCTTAGATCGGATTTGATTAAAATCCTTGTAAAAATTCGTAGCGAGTTTTGTGCATTGTTTTTGACTTTCTGTAACATTTGGCGACTGTATATTTATTATAAATTAGAGATAGAAATATGTGTAATGCGAAACAAAAAACAAAAAAACAATCAAATAATTAAATAGAAACTTGCCGCTGGAGTAGTAAAAATTCAAAAATATTCCTTAGAGAGCCAGGAAGAACCGATTTGTAGATCCGGGAATACGAAAATTATGCCATTATTAAATAAATGTATATATATAATTAATGGACTCTGCCTGCGTATTTATTTGTCCTTCGAAAGATATGATGATGGAAATTGTTGTTGTTGAAATCGTTGTCCTGATAAGTTGATTTCTGCACTCCTACACCCTGTGTTTGATAAATTATACTTCTGCCAACTCTGGCCATATGGCGGAAGTCCTTTGAGTGGAAGAAATGGAAAAAAGATGAAGCCAAGCACAGGGGGATGGGCGACCGAGCTTTGGTTTTGGTTTTGTTTTCAGTTTCAGCGGGGAGTTGGGCTGCTTTTTGGATGATGATGGTGGTAGTGGTGATGGTGGTGGTGTAGTGTCATCGCATACACACATCCAAGTCCATGTCTATACAGGGGTATGCATGCGCCTGTCTATGCTGTGAATAATTTTCGTTCTCCTCGAGGGTTCTTCATCGTTTTCATCAACGCTGTTGTTGTTTTTGGGTTCTTTTTGGTTAGCTCCATGTGCCTGCTCTTGTCTTGTTTATTCGAGCAATGTGGAAATTATTTGTGCCATGCAACGATGCGAAAAAGAGGGTGATATTCTCCTCCTGAAAGTTTCCAAATGTGGCAAGAGCAGCTTGGGTTAGAGTGCTTAAATCTGGGTGGATATATACCTTTATATTCTTATGCTATTCTCTGAGGAGATCTTCATTAAACAAACTAACTTTAAACTGGTTTAACAGGATTTTAAAGGTAAAATAGAGTGCAACTTAAAGCCTCAGACTTGTGTGAAAGTATTTAATACTATATATTATTTAACCCTCTAGTGTCATTTTCCACAATAATCAAAGAAATTAAATAAAAAAGTAACGTTAAAAGCTTCTGAGACCTTTCAACGCTTCTATACATAATTAAGCATATATTTTTAACTGCTAAAAAATATTTAGATGTAGAAAGAGATTTTTTAAAATATTTTTTTTGAAATGTGAATAATGTAATAAGTGCCTCAATGCACTTTTAGGGTCTAGAGGGTTAAGGAATTGATTGAATAACAGTACACTAAGGAAGGTATTAGTTTCTCAAATTTCCCTTTATATCTTACATTCTACAGCTCATTCTTATTTAGGAATCACCCTGTATTAAATTTGGTATGTAATACACGTACATAGGACTCGTTCACACAAAGATGCCCGACATGTGTGTGTGTGTGTGTGGGTGGGTGGTTTTGGGTGCTTGTTCCGGTTGTGGGTGTGTGTATGTATTCAGCTGGCTTGCACCCACGCACATTTATAGAGAGAAAATTTCTCAATTTCGAATGCAAATATTCGCATAACGCATCGTTAGATTTTGTCGTTTTATTTATTCTTTATTTACTACGCCCCAAGTGGAACAGAGAGAGATGAGAGAGGTGGGGCTCTGAGTGCGTCCCTTTCTGGCACAGACACAAGTGCATTACATGAGGATGTGTATACTACATAGACACACCACTGCATAGTGAGCGTCACACGGGGCGTATACGTCATAACAGCATCACAACTAAGTGCTTTCCACCTGAGTTTTCGGGGGTTGAAGATACGAAATAAAATAAATTTAAATGC
>JAEIII010017968.1:0-18462 GCA_018905755.1 Drosophila ohnishii | reverse complement strand
ATTGATGGCCAAAGTCAGAATCGTGAACATACACTCAGTTGTGCTCGCCACTGTATATTATTTTATATTATTTTATATATAAATATATAAAATATTGGCATTTATACTTAATTTAAAAATACAATTCTACCATTCACTTACATCAAATTATGTTTTTAGGCATTTTTCCCCTCAAGTGATCAATTTCGTAACCCTGATTGTTTTCCGCTTTCACCTTTCTTCTTTTTTTTTTTTTGACAAATTAATAAAAGGAAAATGGGTATGGGGAATGCAAAGTAAACCAAGCTCAGCAATAACAATCGAGTCGTGGGATGCCTTTTGTGAGGGTCCTGGATTGGAGTTGGTTTTTAAGTAGCGGTACGCCGGCAGAGGTTCATTGACAAGCATAACAGTTATTGTAAGAGATTTCGTGTAAATATTGCATGTAAACGTCGTAAATAAGGCGCTTTTAGTGCCCGATTCCTTGTTGAGGCTGGGATACTGTTGCCGTAACTGGAGAATCGGGTGGTTTATTGTTTGCCCGGCCGACAGACAGCCCCCTCCCCGCTCCTGCCGAAAAGGTAAATAAAAATATTTTGTGCGTGAGTGCGGTTTTTAAGCTGCGTGAAATTTTTCGCCCCCCTTTTTTTTGGGGGTATGGAAATTCGATGATGCCAGTGTGTTTGTGAAAATTTCGGCACCTTTTTTATATGCATTGTCTGTTGGCCGTCGCGCTTCATGTTTTGTTAGCAATGCCTGCGGCAAATTGACTTTTAAGGCAGGCCCCCTTTCCGTTTTCCACTCTCTGTGATTTCTCCCTCTTTGTTTTCCCATTTTTGCCTCGACTTTGTTTTATTTTCCCAGCTTTTCTCTTTTTTTTTTTGGGAGAGAGTCTATCATTTGCATTGCTCTGGGCCAAGTTGTGTCGGTATGTCTGAGACCTTTGATTGAAGTTTATTTAGAATATGTTTATAAATGTCAAAATGGCAATTATTCAGACAACGTACACACACACACGCATGTTGAAATATATTGTGGGGTTATCAGGGGTTAAGTGCCCTACTATTAAGTTAAATTTGTCTAGACTTGTGTATTGAAGTTTGGGTATTTTTTTGGGTCCTGCTAGGTAATGGTTTTTGTTTGGCTTTTAAACTTGTTTAGTGAGTCAAATATTTAAATAGGATTTGCATAGTTGACAAGGCAAGAGTTTAAGCGCGTCTTTGAGGTGTAGTATTTGGTTAGCCATCACTTGACCTAGTTTTATATATTTTAGTGTAAAAAAATCTATGAAAACTGGTCAAATCAAATAGCAAAGAAAGGAAAAATTGTGAATAAATTGATTGCTAGGGAAATAAACAAAATATTAAGGCTTGTCTGTCCTTTTCCCTTAACCTTTTTTATATTTACAAATTTATAAACAAACCTTTAAATATTTATATATTATTAAAAGAGTTATCAATCTGAATAAATAGTTTACAAAATATATATTTTTTTATTCTTTGGCTTTCTGTGGCTTTTCGAAAAATATTGGGAAAAACCACAGGCAAGTTATGGGCCTGGAAAAATGCTAACTAGTATTGCTTGCTAACCTCGTGGAAATCCAATCATGCCGCTTGACCGCACTCTCAATTTTATTGGCTTCATGGCAATATTTCCGCATTAAACTTTGCTAATTGCATTCGGCCCGGACGGGGGGGGCACCCGAAAATCAGGCAACAAAACCAGATAAGTACAAAGAAAACCCAACCAAGCGCAGCAGCAGCAGCAGCAGCAGCATATCGAGGCCAATAAAGAAATTTTAATTTAATCATGGCATAGAAAATCATAAACAAATGGTAGTACGCCCAAATGGACAATAATTGGGGGCTACACTCCAATTTGCAACCCTCAGGATCCTCCTGTTCCTGCTCCGCCTGCTCCTCCTGCTTGGGGCTCATAAAAGCGTGAATGCATATTTAAAATTTCCCCAACGGCTGGCAGGCAGGGCAGCTCCCGCTTTTCGCTAGCCCCTCTTTGAAATACAAATTCATGAGTTATGAAATGAAATATTAAAAGTAGCTCGAATGCTTTTTAGCACTCAGTCAGTCATTCAGTCAATTTTCGTAAAGCAAACACATTCCCTGTCTGATACTTCATTTGTTTCCGTTTCCGATGCTTCGATGTCAGGGACCAGGGACCAGCGACAGCAACAACAACAACAAGTCAGACAAACAAACGGCCCAAATAATTATGAATGACAAAAGTTACACAAATAAATAAAAGAAAAAGCAACAAGGGATATGGTAAATTAAGACAAGTAAGCAGGGGAATACTCTGGAAGATACTATAACATAGATTTACCTATAAAAAAATATTTAAGGAAACTCAATGAGCTTGAAAATAATTTAAAAAAATAAAGGATAAACCAAGGAAGTCTTTTGATATTTTGGTTCAAGAATTTACAATGCTTTTGAGTCTAAAAAATTCAGCTTAAAATTATTAATTTCCTAAGACTAACCCTAATATTAGTCAAATCTCCCAATTATTTAATTTTCTTGTTAAGTTTAAATTGCCTTATAAAGATTTTTTATTTCCTATTAACCAATATCAATCTGAAAAGTATTTAAAAAATTTGTAAATACAGAATTCGTCTTAAATAAACAGCAGGACACAGCCTGGATACCCTTCAATCATCTCAAATTTCTGTCAAAATGAATGAAAAAAATGATGAGTGCTTTTCAAGGCAATCTCCTCCGTAGCCAGTCCCCTATTTTCCACTGGTTTTTCCTGGCCCCCAGCCCACTCTTTGCACCACCCATCGGGTTTCAGTGTCGTCGCGGCTCGTTTCGCATTTTACAGTCGCTGGCTCATTTATAAATTTATGAGCTCAACTGCCAGGGGAGTTATCGCGTTAAAATGCTTCGCTGTTCCCGCTGTACGCTGCACTGAGAAAAATATGTATTAAAATTAGGAAATTAAAGAAACAGAAGAAAGGAAGATGAAAAGTCTTCTAGATGCAGAAATCATCTGCAAAGTCCATTTATATTTACCTAAAAGACTTGTTAAAAATATATATTTCACTTTGTAATAAATTTATAAAAATATATATATTTTAAATTATCCAGCTAAAAAATTTTCTTTTCTGTATAGCTTTCCCCCCCAACTTTTCTGTTCTTCCCCCACCCTCATTGCAGTGAAAGATACAAAAAAAAGTATAAAATAAAAATTAGCAATAAAAAGTAGAAAAGCGTGTTTGTTTGTTAACAAGTGCAGGGCGCGAGAGCAAAAGAGATGGCAAGGCCGCGAAGGAAAGAGAAAGAGCTAGAGCTACTGGGAGCTGGAAGCTGGGAGGGAAGATGACGGCGACATCAAATGGATTTCATGTCACGTTACACAAATGTGCCAAGGAATTAAAAATGTGAGGATAGCAAGTTGGAATAGCAACTGTTGCTGTCTTGTAGTTGTTGTTGCTGCTGCTGTGGCTGGTGCTGCTTTTGTTGCTGTTGTCCCATTAGCGTGCTACTGCAGCCAGCTTAAATGCGAAAAGTGTGTTCATTACTCCCAGCTTTTCCCACTCTCTTCATCTCGCAATGAAAATTATTTTCATTTTCGCTTTGGTGCGCTCACTTGCCCAAAAGCTAAACACACACACACACACCCACAACTCTTTCTCCACTTTCTCAGTTGCTTTCTACACTTCACTGGCATATCCTTTTTCCGCTCCCCCCCTCCCCCCTGGTTAACCTTTGGCTCTGGGCGGAAATTTCAATTATTTATTACGCATACGCAGCGTTGTTAGCTTAATGACTAGCTCCGGCAGCAAAACCCGAAACTGCAAGCCAAAAACCAAGCAAATGTGATTTAACCAAGACCAGGATACACCAAACATTTGCCACAAAATTGCATATAAATCATCGAGGATGATCTTTCTGGGGGATTTACACAGAGCGAGAACATTAAGTACTAAGTAGGACGAACGTTGGGAGTAAGTTATCTGAGAAATTTAGGTTTGTTTCTAGCCTAAGCCAAGTTAAAATTAATATTTATTTCGTTGAAAAGCTGAAATTCAAAATTAATTAATAACAGTTATAATTTTAGAATGTTAGCGAATATATCCTTTTATACTTGCCCCACTTTTAACTTTCAACTTGTATTCCCCATTAACTTTTCCCCATAAACCTTGTTTGTGTCACCTGAACCGTATTTCCTTTATAAATAATTTCCATATGCCAAAGGCTACCATTCCTCCTTTGAGTAAATCGCATAATAAATGCACTTACACACACAGCTTCCTATTTTCCAACATCCTTTTCCCTTTGCCATTTTCCATTTATCCTTTCCCCGGGTTAGGACTTCAAACTGTGTGGCATAAAAATCGGTCTCATTTTGATTGGCATCATTGATTGAAACAACACGAATCGCTTTGCTCACCAAATTACTCGCAAAAAAAAAAAGGCGAGAGAGGAAAAGGTAGAAGTGAGCTTGTTGCCACCTCTCGTCCCTTTCCGAATCCTGGCTAAATTATTGAGTGAGTGAACGAGTGAGTGATTGTGTCACGGACTAAAGCGAATCGAGCTGGGGCCAACAACTAATTGGATTTGTGCCGACAGAAGGAGGATCCAGGAAGTGTTTTGACAATTGTCACAATTAAGTTCCGGGGGACCAAGGACCGAGGACATGCCAATGTCCTGGACAAGGCCACTTTGCAAGTTCATTGCACCTCGAAGGCTAAACAAACGGCGCGCGATTGATGGACTGAGGAAGGGCCCACGAGGACAATGTTATGCGGCATAATTCACATAAATTATGCAATTTATACGCGACATATGCAAAGCCTCAAAATGGACACGACAATGCAAATGATATGGCAAATGTAGGAAGGGAAGCAAGTGTTGTTCTTACACTATGAAAACAAAGGGGAATATGCCTTGGTTTTAAGGGAGATTAAATCTCAAAATTTGGAGTTTAAGATTTAAATATTAAAGATTCATATAAGTGAATTTACTTTCTTACAAAATAGTTATTCAAGCTTACTTAATTCTGCTGAATAAAATATAATTTAAATTAAATATTTTAGCTTTCTTTAACCAATTTTTATTCACAGTGATAAGCACATCAACTTCATAAAGAAATATGTAACAAGTTGTCGTTGGACAAGAGAGGCGAAGGACTTGCTTCCACAATTCCCTGATGACAACTGAGAAAAGGGGTGAAGGGAATACAGAGCTTAGAGCTTAGACATATGCACCAAACAAACACTCGTACAAACAGACACACATTTTATATTGTTGCAGTGTAAAAACGTCAACGTGGCCCATTAGAAAGTGAATAGACAAGGTTCAAGGGTTGTGCGGTCACACCCACACACACACAGGCTTTAGACTTTAAGGGGTGTAAAGCCCTTAGTCCCAAGTCCGCCCCCCAAGACCCTATATATCCGCAAAACCCTCTACTTTTTAAGCTGACAAGCGGAAAGTAGTTGACTGCAGCGGAAAAGCCCTGGGAAATGGGAAGAGAGATCAGTATCTAACAGATACATATTGTATCTGCAGGTGAAGGTATTAGCATTTAATAATTGTAATAATTTTAAATTGTTTAAGGGATATAATATAAAAACATATTAGATGGAATAAAGTTTGTGCTATGAAATTAAATTCTTTAAGAAGTACAAGTCACAAATCTTTCTTCTAAAATTAAAACACCTGCCAGAACTAAAATCTCTATCTCCTAATATCCCTTTATTTATTCCCTTTCATTTTAATTAAATGTAATTTATTTTTATATATTTTTTTCACCGCTTTTCCGCTTCACAACTGACTGACTGATTGAATCTCTTTGTTCCGCTTTAAGTGTTTAACAGTTCCCTGGGGTGCCGCTCGCTTCGAACCAGTTCCATTTGAACAAAACGTATTCTCATTTCCTCCTAATTCAGACCCACACACATGCACACATCCTCCACGGATGCCCCGCTAGAGTTTTATAGATTTATAAATTCAAATATCATGGCCACTGCATCCGAGGCAGACAGCCAGACAGTCAGACAGACAATGGAGTCAAAGGAGGCGAGTTGCTCCTGCTGTTTCCACTGCAGCTTGTTGACAAAAACAACGAGAACAATGCACCAGCAGCCACACATGGAGTTAAGGATATAGTCCGGGGGCACTGGGTGGGTTAAGGGGCGGTCTCCTTCTCCCCCTCTCTGCCTTTCTCTGTCTCTATCAGCAGCTCTATCTGCTCCGTAGTGACAGCGAAACACTGCAATAAAAGTGGTGGCACGTTGGCGCGGAGGGGTGGAATTTACATTTAGTTTATGAGTAGACAAGCGACGACAATAGTGGGGAAGAAGCATCCTGATGACCGCCCCATCCTTTGCAGACCTCTGCCCCACATAGTGCTCCTTGTGCGTCTTCTTCAGCTGTGACTGCCACTGCTGCTGAGCTACTGCTAAAATCACTGAGGGAAATTAGGGGTATTAAAATATTTAAAAATGAATTAAGGTTCCTTCTTCTCATATACAGTAAACATTATACCTTTCTAAATATTTACAACTTTAAGAATTTTAAATATTTTTAAATTTTCATGGTTAATAGTCACCAAAAATAGTTTCAAGTGCTACATTTCCGAAGCTGTTGTTGTTGTGGTGCGCCGAAAAGGTCATACACAATGAAATGCACAAATGTCAACATTTAACGGTCAAAATGGTCGCCAGCAACAGACAAGGGGAAGCACACACACACACACACAGCACTGGTGTCCAAAGGGGATATAGACTGGGCATTGTGACTGCCAGGAAGTGGAATCCCCACAGTAGACCTTAGCCAGCGTTTGCTGGCTTAAACTTTATGGCCCAAAAGAAAAGTCGCCGGGCACAATGGCCAGAATGGAAGCAACAGGGGCGGCCAAGCCAGCTCTGGCCAGCTTCTCATTTGCCAAGACAACTAATCAGGTTGACAGAGAGGCCACTGTGCTCTGGATGTGGGGGTGGAGGCAAAAATACTGGGCGAATAAAAGGAACTTTGTGACAGTCACCAAAATTTGCAAAAGGATATTGGTTTAAAAATCCAAAAATCCTACAACAACAGATATAATTTAATTTTTAATTTGTAAATAAAATAAATATTAAATTAAAAGGTTGCCTTAATTGTAAGTAAAACAAATGTTTATAAAAATATAAATAGTAAGACCTTTTAGTATTCCGTAGTTCTTTCATCTTACAATATCTCAACCTAAATTAATCTAAAAATGTGCATAAATAAATATTTCAATTTAAGAAAATTATAAAATAAGTTGGCATTAACCTAAATTTTTATTATTTTTTCAAAAAATAATTTTCAGAACCTATTTAGATTAGTTTTCAAGCATTTTTGAGTCACTAGGTCAACCTTAAAGATCTTAAAGATAAATAAACCACATTTCAGGTTAACAAACCAGAACATAAAGCATTCCCAAACCCAATTAAAAAAGTCTTTTAAAAAAGATCAAAATAAAGATGTCCCTCTCTCTTTTATTTTCCCGCCTTGCTATCTCATTCTGGCTCAGGTGGCCATCCCTGTCACAGGACCCTGGCAAAGGACCTTTGTGGCAGTTCAATCGTAATGAACTATGCACAAAACTGACCTCGAGGCGCAGTGTGAGTGTTTGGTGGACAACACAGACCAACAAGTTTTTGCTCCACCTGCATTGCTCTTACTCTTTCTTTGTGGCATTATCCTTCTCTTTTTCGCACAAATTACATTTTCGTTGGAATGGACCATGTTTTTTAGGGTTGCCTGTGGATTTTCTGCCGCTCCCTTTATCAGGGGCGTGAATGGCATCCCCTAAGAGTGCAAAGAGCCCTAAAATTATGTCTAGCCAGGAAACAAACTTTTTGTCCTTTGTCCAAACACTTTATTAGTGTTATAGCTACAGCAAAAAAAATGTATTAAAAAGGATTTAAGAAAAGGTCTTTATTTGGCGGAGACTGATTCAGCTGAGATTCTTAGCGGTTGTAATTAGCAAAGGATTTGTGAAGATTTTACTTAAAAAACAGCCAGAGAAATAAACATAAGACACTTCTAACTTTCTTGGAATTGAATAGTCAAATTTTTTTCAATAATTAACTTTCTTTAATGCAAATATCTAATTGTTTTAATCTCGCTTATTTTTTTTCAAAGTCTCTAAAGTGCAAAATCCCAGACTAGCTAGAAATACCTAAAATATATATTGAACAAAATCCAAAATTTAAATATTTCAAAATTAATACGTTTATTAAAATAAACACAATTTGTTTTCTTAATAATCGCAGGGACTTATTGAAAAGCATTTAAAATTCTGAATTGAAGTTGTTCCTTCTTTTTGAACAACATCTTTAGGGCAATCAGATCGCAAGACACACGCCGGAATCCTCTCGTCAATTATATATCCTTTCTTACATGCACAAGGAGGTGCGCAATTTCTATTACACGGACCAACACCATTAAATTCACAAGTTTCTGGACAAGAGGATGGACAAAACTCGACTGTTCCATTAACAGTGCAGTCCACATTGGGAAGAAACGTCCAACAAGGACTGACAAAGATCAGGAGTCCAAGGAGAGCGAAGACTTCCGGTTTCCACATGTTTATTTATTAAAAGTTTATGGGAGACTAAATAATTCACCAACCACAGCGTTCTGTTTTATTTAGATTTAAGTGGAACCGTTTCAGTCGGGTATAGTTAATGAATTTAACCTTGGCTAATGCAAATGTCAAATACTTTTATTCTCGTTTATTTTTTTGCAAAGTCTCTGAGTTGATCTCCATAAAATACTTATAAAACATATTGAAAAACATCCAAAATTTAAAATAAACATAATTTATTGATCGCAGGGACTCATACCAAAGCATTTGAATTTTTCAACTAAAAGTGTTCCTTTTCTTTGAACAACATTTTTTGGGCAATCAGATCGCAAAACACAAGCTGGAATCCTCTCGTCAATTACGTATCCGTGCAAGCATACACAAGGACCATTGCAAGTACATAAGCCACCACCACTCCATCCACAAGTTTCTGGACAAATGCTTGGACACATGAACTGGGTTCCATTAACAGTGCAGTCATAGATTTTCTTTGGAGAAGACATCCAACAAGGACTGGCGAAGATCAGGAGTCCAACAAGAGCGAAGATTGCCGGTTTCCACATGTTGGCTTATTAAAATTGCATGGAGGTTTAAATAATTCCCCAATCAAAGTGTCTTTTTATTTAGTTTTGAGTGGAACCAAGTGCATTAGGTGTAGCTAATGATAACTTTTGCTAATGCAAATGTCAAATATTTTTATTCTCGCTTATTTTTTGGCCGAGTCTCTGAGTTGATCTCCACGAAATATTAATAAAATATATTTAAATATTTCATAGAGAATAGGTATGTTTATTAAAATAAACATAATTTATTTTCTTATAAATTAATCGCAGGGACTCTTAGAAAAGCATTTGAAATTCCGAACTACAGTTGCTCCTTCTTTTTGAACAACATCTTTTGGACAATCAGATCGCAAGACACAAGCAGGAATCCTCTGATCAATTACGTATCCTGGCTTACATACACAAGGACCTCCGCAAGATCTATCACAGATACCAACACCATTAAGTTCACAAGTTTCTAAACAATTGGATGGACAGTTGGTCTGAGTTCCATTAGCAGTGCAGTCATATATTTTCTTTGGAGAAGACATCCAGCAAGGACTGACGAAGATCAGGAGTCCAAGGAGAGCGAAGATTTCCGATTTCCACATGTTGGTTTATTCAAATTTTATGGAGGTATACAAAATTCCCCAACAGAAACGTCTTTTTTATTTAGTTTTGGGTGGAACCAACTGCATTAGATGTGGATAATGATTTTAACTTCGGCTAATTTAAATATAATGTAAATATATAATTATTTTATGATTGCTTCCTTTCATAAAGGGCTCTTAAGCATTAAATAAACTAGTTTAAAATTATAAGAAAATAGATTTAATATTATTTATATTTAAAAGTCCTGCCAGACCTAATTAAAAGTGGACTAAACATAGTTTTAACCATAGATAAAAGCCACAGAATTCATGTCGTTCCTATGTTTATATCTATCTGCAGTATATTTTTCAATCTCATTTTTATATCTACCAATTTTTAGCTAATTTTCTTAAGCCTCTTTCCTTTATTTATTTATTCCAGAATCATTACATTCAATTTTCACATGACTTTCGCACAGGGAAGTGGACAATTTGCATGCATTGCCATCGACAATTGTTCTAATACTTTGGACCCTGTTTGTCGGGAGTACCAGATGTTGCCTCCTTGGCTGGGATCCTGCAATTGCAGTTACTGCATTTTCGAAGTGAATACACTGATAAAAATAATCATAAAAGAATAGTCACAAGTTCTAAATGAAAATGTTGTATTAAGTATAATCAAAGAATTTATTTATTTAATTAGCTTAAGAGACAGAAGGACTATTTACTAATTAAATAATAAAATTTAAAATAAAATGCATTAGAATTACAATCAAATCTTAGCCATCTTAACAACATTTTTTTTAGCCTTACTTAGATGACCCAATTTCTATGAATTCTTCTTTCTCTGTATGCTCATAATTATGGCAATTGGCAGACTGAATTGCAATGCAATGTGCGCCTAAAATTCTGCAGTAGCAACACTTTGGCGAGTGGGGAGGGGAAATGGGGTTGCTCCTGCACCAGCTGCGGCTGCCATCAGTTGCTGTTGCTGTCGTCGTCTTTTTGGAATTTAATTAAAGTTTACACAAGTAAACAAATGACAGTCTGCAGCCGCCAACATTGCAAGATATTTGTCTGCATTTGTGTGTATCTGTATCTGTATCTGTATCTGTATCTGTGTCGCTGTATCTGTCTGTGTCACATGGCCACAGAACGAATGAAAAACCAAGAAGTCTGACTAAAATTTTATTAAAGAAAACTCACAGAATTGCTTGACGAGGTAAAGTTTTCAGCCAGCTAAAAATTCTTTACATTTCGGTAGGCATTGAAATAAGTAAAACTTTCTAACGAGGGTTGAATGAAGAGCTTGAAGCAATTATATTTAATTTATAATTCTAAAAATTTTCTTAACTCATTAAATAATTTTAAATAAAGAAAAAAATGTAAACAAAAATCGGGCTAAATATTTTTTAACAAACTTTGAAAGCTACCTCCGCTAGAAAAATATTCCAACTGACTGTTAATGGTACACGTGTGCGGTGGCAAGTTTGTTGTTTCCAATGATGGCAGCTAGTGCCGTAACAACAACCACAAACTATTTGGGTATTTTTACTATTTTGCAGCAGCGTAAAACTAAAATCTACCGAATTATGCAACAAAAAATTAATTAAACACAATTTAGTTTGGCCTGACCCCCAACCTAACCATGAGATGAACGTGCGCCACAAAAAACCGCGTTGCGCGAAAATCGCTGCGGTTTTCTTTTTTATATATAGATCCGTAAAAAGTACAGTGGAACTTCTACAGTAACAAATTTATAAATAATAAAATATTAAATAGTAACTAGTACTACCATTTTATTATCAAACTTGATTTATAAGAGTTATTTGAATTTTTAAAATTTAGCGGCTAATATTCTTAAAAAATGTATTGTAAATTCAATAACCTCTTCTCTAATTTCTATATTTTCTATTTTATATTTTCTACAGTTATTTATTTAATATGTTTTTCAAAAATGTCTATACTAGGCTTAACTTATTAGCCTTAGTAGCCTTATTATGTTATATATTTTTAACTATTTATATCCCAAAAATAAAACTAATTAAACATCATAAATGCCACTTTTTGAAAGCTTGACTGTAGTAAAGAGCGACAGTAAAATTATTGTTATGCAAAGCCTGGCGAAAAAAAGGCCAACGGAAAAGTGACCACAAGCTGCAGGAAAAAAAGGGTCCTGGGGACAGGGGCCACATTCCAAAGGACGGGATTGGGTTAGCCGGGGGGAGGTAACGAGAGCTCTTTGCGGCTACTTGACTTAATACCTGCAATAATTATTATAACGATGCAGGACAGAGACAGGAAGGGTATAAAGCGGCCAACAGCGGCGGCAAAGAGAGCAAATCTTTTTATGCAATAAAAATATATATGGCCGGCAACAAACAAAGTTTGAAACGGGCCCATAAAAATGGCCAGGATAAGCGCTTGGACTTTGCATCGAGCGATTTATTTTTTATTTATTTTCATTTATTTACTTCTTTTTCTCATTGCTCGTACACACAATAGAATTTATTGCGGCAAGGTTGTGAGGTTGCCAGGGTGTTCTCGCTTGCAAATTCTAAAAAACAATCAAATTTTTAAATTTTAAAATATTTGGTTGGGTTATTAACTTAATTCTGAATATTTCAAATATTTTTATTTATTTCCTCCAGAGTTCAGGTCGTAAATATGACCCCTAAGTCGAGCATATTTTTCTGATCGTTTCCTATAAGTTTCTACCAATATTTCAATAACACAAATATCGTAAAAGTAAATTTATTTTTCCCTATTTATAGGCGAATCTTTATGGAAAACGATTAAGGGAATCCCTTTTTTTTGGTCAACAAGACCGTATTTATTTGAAAATGCCATTTGAATATGGCGCGTCCCGTGGGCGCTTTTCCCCTACCCTTAACTTTTCTACTCTCTCTTTGCTCACGCCTTTCATTAAATTCAATTTAAAAAAGAAAATTTTTAGTGCCCTGCCATAAAAATAACAGCCAACAAGCGAAAAGGAACCAGAGGCAAGAGCCAAAAAAAAAAAAGGATCTACGGATGACGACAACGTATCGCGAAGGTCATCAATTACAGGAGGTCCACCGTCTACCCCGTACACCCCTGCCCCTGCCCAGTGATCCCCTTAACAGGTCCCACCCCCTAGGGAGGACCAACAGCAACAACAACAACAAGCAGTTGCAAATAACTTGGCTGAAGCCTCACATTATCCGGCCATAAGCACAAGTAGGAAGCTGGTCCTTCAGTCTGAATCCCTTTTATTATTTCTCCTTATACCCTAGATGAGGGTATTACTATTTTTACAAGGTCTATAAATTATAAAGAATTAAGCTGGCTAAGATTTCCTGAAATTGTAACAACCATTACAAATTTATTTAGCATTTAAAATAATTTTTAATAAATAAATAAATGATATTTGCTCAGAAGCAGGACTAGATTATTTAAATTAAATGTAAGCATTTTAAAGTAAATAAAATAATAATAATTAGTAAGAGTACCTAAACTTTTACTTGCCAAAACAAGCCTCCTTTTGCAATTTGATTTTTCCGTCTGGTTTTTTTTTTTTTTTGGGAAAAACAAAAATAAAATGCTCTGCAGATATTTCAAAAGCCATTGACACCCTTTTCGGCGAGGCGTGGCTTGGCCAGTGTGTGGGGTTAAAGGCAATGCCTCGGCTTGGAGGCCTGCCTTTGAAAAGCTGAATGACCAAATAAATCATATCAAAGTGTCATATAAAAATCGTAATCAGATTTTGAAGCGCACACAGGGCCAGTGTGTCTGGGCGACGGAGAAGGGGCAACGAGACGGGACAAGAAATATGTTGCCGGGCTTGGCATGCCCATGCTCTTACGCTTTTCTGTAAGCCAACTCCATTAAAAGTGCTTATAAATAAGGTGCTTGAAAGGCAAGTGCATGGAGAGACACAGAGCGGCCCAGGGACACCAGGACGCACACGGATACACACAATGGCCCTAGGTCTGGGGCCATAACCAACAAACGTTGCACCCAATGCTGATATATCCTCAAAAATGGGCACCGCAACGGAGAGATGACAGCGTGACAGGACATTTGAGAGACAAGGGATCATCAGCAATTTTTGTATAATTTTTATAAAGAAAGAAATATATATGGTAAGCAGTTTAAACTCGATTTTTGAGAGGAGTTTGTATCTAAATTTTAAAAGCCAAGATAAGTTAGTTATTTAATAATTTCAATAAATAAAAATTTAAATGTATTTTAATGTTTTGATTTTCCTTTTAATTTATATATAAATTGTGATTTTATATTGAGCTAAAAAATATTTCTAAAAGAACTATCTTTTATATATGAATCTCAAAAAGTATCTACTCCTGTCTCATCTCCTCTCCTTGACCTTCTCTTTTAACAATGCAGATACTTCCTTCATTGTGTCATCGCTATTGGTAACCCCCAAAAATGGGAATCTCGCAACGTAACCCATTGGCCGCCTCTGTCGCACAAAAGTTTTTGAGTGTGTAAATTGCAAAAGACTATTTGACAAACGTCGGTCAAAAGCACAGGACATGACAGAGTGCCAGGACATTGGGCGGAACGGAAAGGGGCAGGGGATCAAAGGCTATGACCGTAAGGACAACCTGCTCGGGACTTTGGTTTAGCACTCGGCACAGGGCTCGCTCCTCGCAGAGAAGAGGGTTACCCTGCAGTTAATAAAAAATAATGTGCTTCAATGCGGTTTATTCAATTTTATGGTTCGGACTTTTCAAAAAGCCAAGCACACACATAAACACTCACTCACCCAGACACGCACACTTCTACAGACAATGATTCTCATCATCTCTAAGACACAGGGAAAAATTATTATAGTTCTAGGAGAATATTTATTTAAGATAATCTTTTGTTTTACAAATTGTGTTATTTTTCTTTATTAATATAAAATATTTTAATATAAAACAAGTCTTACTTTTTATATAAAAATTGAAATTAAGCCTTATAGGTGCTTGATATATATATAACTACATTTTTTAAAAGATTAAATATTTACGAAATATTTAATAACTTCTTAAAATTATATATTAAATATATTTCTGTGTATAAAGTCTCCTTTGCTTTCCCTTCTTTTTCGAATCTTCTGGCTGTATTAAAAAGAAAATCGCATTTTTGGCTGGGCGTGGCTGTTTTTCCCGCCCCCCGTGTCCATGCTTGTAGTGGGTGAATCATATAAAACACACATAGATACCACCTCTCACACACACACACATACAACATACAACAATAATGCGACGATGGACGGTGCCGCCTTTTTCTTTTTTGAATATTTATGAGTTTGCTTTTCAAATTATAGATGCAGAGAGCAGGGGAAAGTTGAGAGGAGGTGAGAGGTTTATGGTAAGGGATATGGCCATTTGCCTCGCGTGTATGTGTGTGTGGTGGTATTAGTGTATGTGTGCCTTGAGGGCATATCACTTTCCAGCTATTTATGAAAATGTGTTCCGCGTCGATTTTTATTGAAATGTAGGCGGGAGAAAGCAATAAAAGAAAGTGTTTATTGATTATAAATGTTGTGCTTATGTTCAACTATGATTTTAAGAGTAAATAAAATTGGAAATTTATTAAATAAAATAGAAAATAATTGAATAAAAAAGAGCATTTTAAGACATTTTTATGCAGAACAGATTTTTGTTAATAATTAAATGCTTTAAGGTATTCTAATCTTTAGCATTTATAATAAAATAATACCATACGAATTTTAAACATAAAAATAAAAATAAAATAAATTAAATCCAGCCTTCTAAATAAAAAAATGTATACTTAAACTTCCAAAACATTTATCAAACTTCACCCACATCTTCCTTAATTCATTGTAAACCCCAAATTAGGCGCCAAACCTATAATACTTTAACACTTTGCTATTCACCGCCCTCATCACAGGACCCAGGCTTTAATTCCAGCTACGAACATCAATAATTGCCTTCAATTACATTTATTTATTTGCACAGGACACGGGCCCCCCACCATTCCTTTAATTTTATACACAGACCAAACCAACCTCATCCTAGATTGGCTTTGGTCATTGACCATTTCAATTGGGTATCGCTTTGATTCGCATTTCATTTATGCATGATGACTGGACTCGGTCGGGACCATAGACCACCGCTGCCGTCGACTACTATTTTATTTTTCTCGCAATTTATTTATTTTATATGTATATATAAAGTATGCGTGTATATAGTATGTATGCGTGTGTTTTTTATTTGCACGAGACGCACCTCCTCTGTCCACCGCTCTGGTTTATTATGATTATCATGTTTTATTCAACAATTGATGCGCAAATTGGCAGTTGTCTGGATCATTTACAACTCTACACACACGTAAAGGGCGACTCGGGTAAGAGAAGTGGCTACCAGAGGCCTCTATGACGGGTCAAGTGAGAGGCTGAATTAATAGGGAAATGTGTTCCAAAAATCAATATCTATAGAGTTTGATTGATAAAATATTACTTTGCTGCCTAAATTAAAGTTTTACTTTATAGAAACCGAAAAGTAAAATTCTTTCTTAATAAATTAGTCACAAAAATTAAATTTCAAACTCTTTTTAAGGCAATAAGGCTTCAAATATTCAAACTTATCTTTAAACTCAAATTTTTATTTTAATAAAACATAAAAATATTTAAAAACTTTTAACGAAAATCAATCTGAGAATCCCATTGGATTTATTTTTGCAGCATTTAACGCTCGCTCGATGCTCGTCAGCTGCGTCGAACGGGGCGTATGATTAATTTGAAATACAAACAAACCGAAATGGTGAAATGGCGAGAAAAGAGAATTGTAAACCGCAGTCAAGGGGTGTGGCGGATGGAGGTGGTTGTGCAACCGGTCATGGGCGTGGCAGAGCGTAAATTTGTAGAAAATGCTTGATTTCCGCGCACGTAATTAAGTCCATTTGTTACCTCCTCCTCCCCCCAGCAGCAGCCATTCCAGCCCCGTTAAATCTTCCTGTTCTGCCGCAATTGCATTTGGCGAGTGGGGGGTTAAAATATATGTATAAGGGTTAAGGTTGGGTTGGGGTGCAGTTGAGAGGCGACAATAAACTTATATGAAATTAATTGCGCATGCAGCAGCGACGGTAGAAGCTAGAGATGGCACAGCAGTCGATGAAAAATAAAAATAAATCGATAATAGAAATTAAAAATAAAAATAAGTTAAAAAAAAACAAACAATGTTAGTAAATATATTACACAAAAAGAGTTTTACTTCCAATTTGAATTTGTAATTAATAATTAATTCAATTAAACTTTTTTTAGATAAATAATCGATAAAGTCTTGTTCTTTATAAATTGTATTTATAAAAATGTGTAAGCAAAGTAAATACTGTATTTTTTCCCTTTAATCTTAAATATATATTTGTCTCAAAATATTATTTTAAATACAAGAGAATAAGTTTTCCGATAAATTACGCTCGATATACGATATTATCATCTTCTTACCCCCGCCGCAAGTGAGGGACAGACAGCTGGACAACTGGGATCGACTGTCGTCTGCCATCGTGGAGCGAAGCTCATGCATTAATTAACAGTCAAGTGTCGATGGAGGCTGCCGTCATACCCCTCCGGTTCAGGGGAGAGGGAGCTGGGGAGTATCACACTTTCAACTAATTAAATAGCTTTTGATTTTTGCACGCCAGATGAAATTTCAATATTAAAGCACCTGCTGGGCTGGGGGGAAAACAGCAGGCAGTCACCGAATCCGGCATATGTTCAATATTTGCATAAATATTTTAATAAAAATTAAAAATGAATGCCCAAGCAGCAGCAAACGGGAGCAGCAGCAGCAGCAGCAGTGGACCCTCGATTCCAGACAAAAAGCAACCAAGGGAAACATTTTTTATTAAAAAATAAAAGAAAGAAGGAAACATTGTGGAGAATTTATGTACAAAACGAGAAATTAAACACACTAAAAAAGGTAATTTTAAAAAATCCGGATCAAATATGTAAAACATTTTTTACCTGGGGGATTTCAGGATTTAAAGGAGAACAAAGTTATTTAGTTTGTATAATTCCGACTTGTTTTTACTTAGTTAAAGTATGTTTAAAATATAGAATATATCTTTTCTTTTCTTATTAATTTTTTATAATTTATATTTCATTCCTTAGCTGATGTACCCATAACCTGGAACTACATTCCGGTTGACAAACCCAGGCAGCGACTGCTAAACCGCAACGCGTTGTAAAAATTTGCGCATCGATTTGCGGCCAGACGACGGCCAGGCTCTCCTCCTGTGACTCCTGTGTCCAGAGTCCAGAGGAGAGAAGTCCCAGGGACACAGGACTCAGGGCTCATGGACCAAAACAGAACCAAAGGCGGACAATGCAAAGGCCCCGACAATGGCAAGGCCTGGAATGGAATCGTCGGAATCACCGGCCACCATTATCATCCTCATCAACGCCGTCGCGGCACTGTGGGCTGAAAAATGCAAATGACAAGACACACGGCTGGGCAGCGCTTTGATTAGCGGCCAATTTAAATGCAATTGCGTTTCGCAACACAAGGTGCAAAGCGTTCAAAATTGCTTTAAAGGAATTCCACGGTGCCCAGTTACGGCAGTTATGGGGTTGGGGTCCACGGTGCGGATGCGGATGTTGATGCGAATTGCACATTGGCCATGTCTGCAGTTTGTCAAGAGGTCTGCGGGAAAAACCCAAAAAAAAAGGAAAAACAAATCCCCAAAGATGAAAATGAAAATGAAAAAATACAGAAAAAATGAAACGGGACTGCAAAATGGAAATGGTAATGTACGCCTATATA
>JAEIII010017958.1:0-10694 GCA_018905755.1 Drosophila ohnishii | reverse complement strand
ACTTCCTTAACTTTGAAGTCATAGATCTTATATTGTTTTAGACCTAAATAAAATTCTAAAAATAATTTCTTGGTTTTTTAAGCATAAAATATATTTTCGTGTAATTTAAACTCCAATTTAGGTATTCAAAAATACTAAATTATTTTTCTGCAACTTCTATCATACTTAGATGAGAAATTTTTAGATCAGAAATTTATTTATTTTTAAGCCAAAAAATGAAAGTAAAAATTTTGTACAGACATAGAGCATTTCCCATTCGTATGATCAAACTCCCTCTGAAAAATTTACCTGAACCTCATTGCTCTGCGCCAGTGTGTGTGTGTGTGTGTGTGCTCCTGCGTGTGTGTATTTTGTTTAACTTTAACTGAAAGTTGGCGTCGTAAGATTTGTATGCGCACCTGATCAAACTTCACGTTCACGTCATTTGCTTGCGTTGCGTTGTGCCGGTCAAGCGGAGTCAAGTTTGTGGGAATTTTTTTTGCGATCGTTTTTTAAGGTTTCTTTTCCCTGCTTTTATTTTTGGTCAGAGTCAGAGTCCGACTGGCATAATTCCCTGGGAGAATACGAGAATTTGGCAATTGAACTCGATTAGCTAGAATTTATAGCCGGTAGCAGGGGTAGTAAATTTTCAAAATTTAGTCAAATTAACGAAGCCCGAGTGCTGCGTGCAGTGCATGCAAAAAAAAATTGTGGCCAAGAAATAATATGCAAACGAAAGCTACACACATTGAGTGCATTGCAGGTGTTTGAACTCGATCGTCGTCGCCAAAATCGCTGCCAAAAAAAATATATATTTAAAAAAAAAAGAGTCGCAATAATTGGGCGACAGACGCTGACGCCGCAGTCGATTTCTGAAGCGGCGAACATTAAACGCCAAGAAACTCGACTCGACTTTGACTTCGACTTCGACTTGGAATCGAATTGGATCGAATTGAGCGACGCGACGGCGACGCGTGCAAACGCGAAATGCAAAACAAACAGTTTTCGATATCGAAATTGTCTCGATAATTAAATGCGTTCGGAGCGGTAAAAGTATGTCACCAATACCAAGTCCGGTGGGGCAGGTAGAAAGGCAGGGGCTTACGATATATTATGTTATACATATTTATCAGGTGTGTGTGCCCTCATGACACTGGTGCATATTGCGAAAAGGTGTGAAAATATACAAGTATTTATTTGGTAGAGAAAAGCAATCCTTTTCAGAAGGAAATAATACATTTAAGGCAAAAATAAACCTTAAGAAAAAAGGAAAGGGAATTAAATTCAATTCGGAAAGCTTTTCTGTGTTAGTATTTATGAGGATAATAAAATGTATATTGAATATTACATTTTTTAAAATTTGAATTTTTGACGATTTTTGGAAATGTAACCCCTTATCAAATTTTGTCAAGTAATACCTTCTAAAATCAATTTTATTTAACAAATTAAGAAATTTTTTGATATAAAACCACATTTTCCCTTTATATTAATACAATTTACTTTCTCTATTTTAGTTTTTAAGGCATTTCTGACCAGTGTCTCTCCATACTCGATATTCGCTTGGCAGGGGGCCTTCCTTCCCCACAGCTGGGGGACCCGATCCAGGTTCGATTCTAGGGCGTTGACATTTCGAGGGCGCAGCAATTGTCCAATGTTTGTCCAATTCGTCACCCAGCCGCGGACCAGATCATGTCACTATATAGCCCCAAAAAGGCCCCTCTCTCTCACTGTTATTCCGTGCAATTTGAATTTGAGTTTCGTCAACTTAATCAGAGACGGCGGCCCAGTTGGCGCATGTGCACAAGGCCCAACAACGAGCTGGTGACAAATCTGAGCTCTTGCTCAAAAAGCACTTAGAAAAATTGTGGTAAATTTGGGAATAAATATTTTTATTAGATTAAATTATAAGGATTTTTGTAAAGTGTCTGAAAGCCATGAGCTTGTTTTGTAATTCAAGGGTAGTTTTTACAAACTTACATATATTTCCATAAGCTTCATTTTATTCAGTTTTTTGTAGAAATATTTCTCTAAAATTTTAGTTAAAGAAACAATGCTTCCAAAATTCGTAAAATTATAAATTAAGCAAACAAATAGTTCTTCCTGAATCTCCCCATTTTTCCCAGTGCCAAGACCTGGCGCTGTGGCCGTGCCCATTGTCTTGAAGCGAATGCATCTGCATGTGGGCGTCGCTGGCTCCAAGCTGGGCTCCAAGCTTGGAGCTCCAAGCTGGAGCCGGGATCCAACTTCGACGATCGGGTACGGGTCAGAATGGAATGGCCAGAAGGGTGTGACAACGTTTGTGGTGACTGCCTGTCGCCTGCTGGCTTCGAACTCTTTTCTATTTCTTTTCGGCTCTCTGCTGCCGCCGCCGTGTTGTTTTTTGTGTGTGTCGCATGTGGGCTTAATTTATTTTGACTTTTGGCCATTTAACTTGAGATTTATCTGGCCTAAACTATGCGCAAACATTTTCCCGGTGCCCCGGTGCTCGCTGACGCGTGGATTAAATGTGCCAAATGACTGAGCCGCACCGGCAGATTTCTGTTAGCGGATTACTCAATGGGTGTGGTCCAAAGCGTCCATTTTGCGGGGGTTTTTCGATTCCGTTCCGTTCCGGATCTGCAGATCTCCCAGCCTGCAGCCTGCAGATGTCCAATTGAGTTGTCAGAGGCTAATTTGTTGCTCCCCTCAAATCAACCGAATGAGTAATCATCATCGCTTTGGGTGTGTGAGCGAGTCTGAAAGCAAAGAATGATGAAAGGAACTGGATTTGTTACTGCAAGGAGGTAGTATTACCTGCTGATATATTTTGACCTTTTATTTGCTTTTTTTTGGCTTAAAGAAAACAATAATTAGGGATCGGAGTAGTCATTATTTCATCTTCTTTCTGACAGGTTCCCATCTGATTTTATTTTTGAAGTAAAGTAGTAACGAATGTAGTTCAAAACTGATTCCTTAATCGGATTATAGACTTCCGTTTCCGATGGAAGGCTTTAGGGAATAGATTTTCTATATATATTACAGGAAGGAAGGAAATATACAAGTAAATACAGAGGAACAGGTATAATAAAAGAAATTAGAGTTCTAATCATTAATAAACCCAAAATAAATAGGTGTCTTCTTAAGGGGCTTTAAATTGTTCAAATATTTTTAAGCAGGAAGAAATAAATAGCTTATAAAATATTAAAGGAAGTGCTGCCAATTTATTATTTTTAAAAATTAAAAGAAAATTTGAATAAGCTTCAAAATTGAATGATTTCTTTATCATGATTCTTGGCAACATAAAATCCAAACTTCTTCCCTCCGAAAAACTTCCTAAAATTTTTAATATAATTCTCAGCTGTCTGAGTTTATAAAAATATTTTAAATATTTTATATTAAAGTGCTATCCCATTTCCTAATTTCCTTTCAAATACCCTGACTCTATTCCAATTGCTTTCTCTCCCCCCAAATCCACTGAAAGTAGTTCTCCAACAATTAAGCAAGCTTTCTACTCAAGTCGAGGCAATTGAACAGATCATTCAGATCTCAGATCGTCTGCATCTCTTCTCCAGAGTTCAATCTTCCCCCACTTGAGCTGCATTTCACTGCTCGTCACATCTGCAAATCCCAGCGAGTTCTGTCTCTCAAGAGCGTTCTTCAAACTCCGCTGACAGTTTCGACATGGCCCCTGGATGTATAGTATGCTATGTCTCAATCAGCGGTGAAGGGATTTTTACCAACATTTTTCCCACATTAATTATGAAACAATTAAAAGATGCGGGGAATTCCACTTGAATGGCTGTCAATGGGGCAAGACAATGGGCCGTTCTCGAGCCTCTCTTTCAAGAGGGTTATATTATTTATAACCGTATACACCCGCACATATTGTATGCGATGTGTGAGCTGATGACCTCCAGCGTGGTGGACAGAATCTCAGCAATAACAAAGTGTTTTCCTCGGGGCCACTAATTTCGTGGAAATTACCTACCCAGCTGTGTGCTGTGTGTTTGTTACGCATTTCCTCTCAGGTGTGCGCGGCGCAAACAAAAGCGCTGAAAAGTAGGTGCAGCTGAGTGCGGGATATGGTACGGCATCTGAATCTGAATCTGAATCGGAATCGGAGCTACTTGGAGTCGGAGTTACGGAGCTGTTGAGCTGCAGAGCTGCAGATCTACGGAGCTACGGTCTCGGGATTAATGAGCGGCGAGCAACAGTTGCACACAGCCAAAGTGAGTGGGAAAATGGAAAGGCTGCCGCCAAACGGCAACAAATAAGTTCGAACACAGGGAGAAATGATTGGGAAATATGGTAAATTACATAGAAATAATAAAGAGAAATAATTTCTTAAACATTTGTGTTCATTTTTGGGTATTTACAGCCTATAATAAAGCTGAAATCTAATAAAGATACTTCTGAAAGGGTTTGTAGATACATTTTGACACTTCTTTAGTTATCAAATTTATTAACAACTTAAACCGTATCTAAAATAAATTTAATAAATATTTTTCTCACCTCTAAAAATCCTAGAAGTCATAGTATTTCCCTGAAATATTTTTCCTTGTGCAGTCACTTTTCAAGCCGCTGAGTTTTGTGACTCTGTCTCCATCTGGGATTGGGATTGAGACTGAGTCTGAGACCTGGCGGTTTGGCTAATGATGCCGCCGCTACGTGACGTTCGTTGCCAAGTGGCTGCCAAAGAATGGTTCACCTCTCTCGCCTTTTTTTCGGTTTATTTCTTCTGCTTTGTGGCCTCATGGTTTTATGAATTGTCTGGCATTCTTTCGGCTCAAAGGCAGGCAGAGGTAGACAGAGGTCTCGGGCTGCGGCTACGGGTTTCTTTATCTGCAGACGCACCTCATTTTCCGGCTTTCGTAAAAAAAAAAAAAAAAAAACGTTGAACAAAATGAAAAATTCACAACAAAAAAAACAGAGGGAAAAAAATTGAAAGAGCGATAAGTACGAGTAGCTGCCGCCGCTGTCATCTGGGCACGGCTGCCGGTTGACGATCTGCATGGCTACCGTTCCACTGCCTACGCAGCGGCATCAGACCGATCATTACTACACTGGAAAATCTTTAAAAATAAATAGAGAATTATATAAATATTTAAGGTAATTATTTTAACAAGAAATAAGAGATTTCAAGCTATGAAAGCTACAAGGTTTGATCATATCTTTCAAAGTATTTTATAACTTCATTTGAATTACAATTTCAAGAGCATATTTTTATTAATAATTTACAAACATTTCTCATAACTTATTTTTCATAATTCATATTTTAAATTAAAGCTTCTATTAAATCTAAATGTTTCCCCAAGTGCACTATTTCCTTATATTATTCATCTTCAAAATCATCAGCAGCAGCATCCAACGATCGATCTTTGCGGTTTTTCGGCATTCTTTTTAATTGAGGCAAGCGACTTTCCACTATAAATCAAAGGTTTGCGATGATTTGTTTGCAATTTAAATGCAAATAACGACCACCCAGCAGCGGCATATCCAAAAATTATAACTTAATTTTGGGCAGAAGTCTGCTGAACCGAGAGCAACCTACCCACCAATAAGATGAAAATGCCTTCAGGCCACCTTCGCGGATGAATTGCGGCCCAAAAAATAAAAAAAAAACTGAAAGGTGGATGCAAAGGAGAGCCGTGGAATCATGGAGTTGAGTTGGCCAACCGCAAGACAAAGCCACACAAAGCGTTTCAATGCGACCAAGGGGCATGATTTGTCTTCAAAATACTCAAAGGCTAGCCCCCCTTGATACCTTTTTGCCTTTGCCGAAATATGCCACAAAATCTGGAGCTCAAGAAATGAGATCGAATGGAGAATTTACCTGAATATGTATGGATTTATTGAATAAAGAATTTACCTGGACATGTATGGATTTATAAATATTTAATATGTCAAATAAAATTATAACTAAACTTATTAATAATATTCCCTCTTATAAAAGTGATTAAAGTCAAGGATAACTAAGAATATTCTTTACTGAAAACAAAAACCATTTTAGTTTTCTCTGATATTATTCTATAAATACCACAAAAAATCGATATTCTCTAGAAAGAAATCTTCTCCTGATATAATTCTCCTAAAAACCCCTAATCACTCTGATTTTCTTAAACGCTTTATGGGGAATATACACAAGGCATCCTTTGCGAGAGCGTTAAAGCTTATCACAAAAAACGATTCCAAGAAACGCATTGTTTTGTTCGATACTCTTTTTTCGCAGTTCCCAGTCCCTAAGCGAGCTGCAAAAAAAAGGCCCCAAGCTCAAAACCAATCCCCAAAATATTAATAAAAGTCGTCATCGTCAAAAGGAAGCGCAGTGGAACCCAAAAAACCAAAAAAACAACACTCTGGCAAACCAAAACCAACAAAAACGATGAAAAGTACAACAAATAAGAGAGAAGTTATGCCACGCCGGTGTTCAACAAATTTCAATCTCGGCTCAAAGGCAGGCAGGCAGGCAGGGCCTCTCAAGGGGAACCGAAAATAAAAAACCAGAGAAGAAGGTTCGCTTTGGGCCTGCACACGTGCAGCATTGAAATGCGCCGCGCGTTGGACCCAAAGGATCTTTGCCAAAAAATACAAAAAATACAAAAAAAATATATATATATATATAGGTATATATATCCAGAGGAAGGAGAGCAAGCAACCCGGCAGAAAGCAAATGAATTGAAAGAATTCCTTGCGGGGCAAACTGCGACTCATATTCAGTCTAAAGACTGAAGACTCAGGGCTCAGATCAGCTTCAGAAACCAGAGTGCACTTGAAAGAAATGGGGTTTTTAGGGGAATTTAAGGAAATATTTTAATTTAAAACCAAAAACTAAGGCCTTAAATATGTTGATACATATGAGATAGAAAATATTTAACCGCCTTCTAGCTTAGAATTAAGTTTCCTAACTTAAGATAGCTTCCACTTTCAGTTACCTTTCTTCTTGTATATAAATATTTAAAAATGATTTCTTTCTCTTAATTTTTTGCAGGTGTATAACTGAATTTGCAGACAGCATCCAGAGCCCAAAAACCTTCGACGAATCGCCGCAGATCAAATGCTAAGATAGCCCCCGACGGATGACCAACCATTCTCGGATTCGTTTTTGGCCAAAATGCGCCAGAAGAAATTCTTTGGCTTCGCTCTGCCTCTGCCTCTGCCCTTTTGATTTTTTTTTTTTTTTTTGCAGGTCTCTTCTGAGGATTCTCCTTTCTGTGTGAATAGTTTTTGGGTTTTTTTTTTCGTTTTGTAGCTGGCCTTTTGTTTTTGCGGACTTTGAGAGAGGTGGCCTTATATTACGATTTGAATTTCAGATTGAGTTTTAATAGCCGCAGCCCAGGCCGAGCCACACCTGCATTTATATAGAACCTTCTCCCTTATTTTCGAAATGTGTGTATTGTGTGTGTTACTTTTGGCAGTTTTTGTTGCAGCCGCCGCAGGAAAAGATTTTAGATTTTGCCAGCATATCTTTGGGTGTGAAGTTTGGGCAAAGAAATTCAATTTCACGCTTCTTTATTAATTGGCCAAGCTCTCTGGGCCAGGCTTTTCCCCTCTCTTTACATTTTCGGCCTTTTGCGTTAATGAGATTTTTGCTTTGCGATTATGAGCCAAGATTTGAATTGGGCTTCGAGCTTCGAAAGGTGTTCGTTCGGCACGGATTTCTTTTTGAGATGTGCCGCCTCTGGGATGGCGATGAAGCGTTAATTAGACAAGGGAGAGATGGCTGATAGACAGGCAGTGGCAGCAGGAAATTGAAGGAAATTGTTGGAAAGTCAAAGACAGGAAAAAAAAGGTATACAAAAAGGTAAGTTTTTCTTTTTTTTATAAGAAAATTGCGTCAATAGAGTTTCTCTTTTGAAAAATAAAGAAAAAAATTAACTATAAGCAGGTTAAGTTATAAAGAAATAGCAGAAGGAAAGGATTAATTACTGAATAATTTAAAAATCATTTGAATTAAAAATAAATATGCAAGAAATGTGATCATAACGCGGATTTAAAGACCATTTTTAGACATGATTCAGGGAACATTATGAACATTATAATTTAGGTTTATAAATAATTAAAGGTAATAGATGAGTATTATAATATTCAAAGAGCAACATTTTTTCTACTCACTTTTTATGAAGTTATTAAAATTTCACTCAACTATAAAATTCATATAAAAATGTCCACTACCAATCAATGTTGAAAAACGTTCAAATAAAATGTCTAAAAATCAATAAGCGAATGCAAATATTTATGCAGAAACTGACGCAGGCGTTGCGGTGTTGACAACAAAGTTGCCAAAATGCAAAAAGATGCCACCACCAAGTTGGCGTTGGCTGAAAGCCGAAGCTGAGGCACTAAACCCAAACCCAGCCCCCACCTCGACGGCGTTGGCGGCATCTCCAAGCACACACACAGACACATTTTGGCAGCTACCGCGGCAAACGCGTGAAAAATAATATTTATGGCAAACAAATTTCCATCTATCGACAGCAAACGGCGCCGCAACGCCAACGTGAATGCAGTTTTTCCGAGGAGTGCTTATCGTGTGTCTGTGTGTTGTGTGTAAGTATTTGAGTGTGTAACTGCAACTGCCATATAAAATAATTAGGCAGTCAGGGGTTAATGGCGGAGGTAGGGGGGCTACTTCACTGAATGTCAACGTAAATTTTAAAGTCTTTGCCGACTAAGTGCGTCCATCAATGGCTCCATAAGTTTTGGCTTGGCGGCAACCTAAATCAAGTCTCAGACTCAGTGCGATGCACTTGGAAAAATTCAACGAAAAGGTATCAGAAAATATAGGAAAATTAGGATTGGATATATGAATAAGTTTTGTAAATATGGGATATACTTTATAAGATTTATTAGAAATTAAAAGATTAATTAGAGGAATTTATAAGAAAATTTTTACTAACTTATTAATTTCAATGAAACTTTGGAGGGAGTAAAAGCTTATAGATTTGAAATAATTTAGTAAAAGCTTATAGATTTTAAATAATTTAGTATATAATGTAAAGGATACGTTTAAGAAATTTTGAAATAATTTTAACATACCTTAAGTATTGAAATTAAAAAGTATTTATTTAACTAAGCGAAAGTAAGAATACTCCATTGGACAAATTCGTATAAATGTCTTCTGTTAATAGCTAATATTTTTATATAAATGGTAAGACTTTGGAATAGTCAATAATTATAAAAAAAATATACATATATTATCCTTCAGAATTCTTTTATTTTTCTAAATTTTGAAAGCAAAAATATTAATTAGCAGTATATTAACTTCAACCTCTTGAACAATAATATCCTTTTGTAAATTAAGACTTTAAATTCATCAAATTCCAAAAAAAGAACCTTGAAAAACTAGGATTAATAGAACAAATTAGTAAAATCTGAAGTACTAATTAAATGTTTAAATTAAATTACATTTTCTTAACCCAAGAACACCCTCCATTAACCCCTTAGAACCCACATTTCTTGTAGTGCAGCCTCGCCAAACATAATCGTAAATTATATGCGAGGTCTGTTCCTTCGTCGCCATTTTTGGGCATCTTTGGACCGCAGCTCCGATCCGCTGACATGGAATGACAAATGGCAAATGTGCGACGGAAGTTGGCCCAGAGTTTTCAAGTCGAATTGCGAAGTCCCGGCTCGAACTTAAGCTCTGTGACTCTTTGGAGCGTCGGCGGCAACCTTTGGTGTTTTGTGCCAATAGAGGAAGAGGCCCGGACTTGTGGCATTTTGACAAGCTGGCTGAGTTTCATTGATTGCAAATTTAATTCGACAGATAAGGATCGCATCGGGGCTCTTTCAGAATATATATACAGTGGGTATATCTGATGGCCACGCCCCTGACTGGCAATTAACCTGTGGATCGATATATATTTATTTCGTTGTATCTTAAACAGAATTTGTATTTGCTGATCTCGCGCTGAGATTAGCGAGATAAATAAAACCAGCCCGCGGAGCCAGAGCAAAATTTATTGAATTTAATAACGCGCCAAAGTTTATCGCAAAAAGTTTTTGTCAATTTAACAAATTGCAGCTACAAAACACCAAAGAAATCCGACCAAAAAAAAGCCAGAAACACCCGGCCAAGCCCCCTGTTGGAAAAGCCTCGAAAAGCCAGTTGGCCAGGCCGACAATGGAAATGGAATTGAATTCCTAGACGGCTAATAATGTCTTTGTGCACAATTGACGGCCAAGTGGACAGGCGTGCAAATGAATGCGACTGTGGACTGCGGACTGCGGTCTCCGGGAGAATTATGTTACGATCTGCAGCAGGATCGGAACGGGAGGCTAAGCTCTGGTCACCGGGGAGGCGATATCGCCAAGATCAATGAATCAATTAGCAAAACGAAATGGAAATGAATGAAATAACCAACGGCAGCGGCAGGAGCCGAGCTTGGCCGGTGTTTATTTTTTATATATATTTATTGCATTTTATTATTTTTATTTTTGGAATTTTTTGTTGCTGGTTAAAACCCAGGCAAGGCGTGGGATGGCATTTATCAATGTCGGCTTTGGGAGTCTTGTTATGAGCTTTTAGAAGGGTATTATCAACACTTTAAATATTGAAATAATATTTATATTAAAATATTAGACTTATTTGATAAGAAGTAAAGCTAAAACAAACGGGGTTGGACATTATACATATTTTAATTCAGCTCTAAATATACAGTTTATACAGTTAGCAACAAAATATGTGCTAAAAAATATATTTAAATGTAATTTAATGAAAGTTAAGCTTTTAGAAT
>JAEIII010017937.1:0-10638 GCA_018905755.1 Drosophila ohnishii | reverse complement strand
GAGGGTCTCAAGTCGGGCCTAATGTGTCTGTGTCCTGGCCAAAATACATTATTAACTCACAGCGAAGAGAGAGAGGGAGAGAGGCTTTAAGCCTTCTAAAGACAAGAAAGTTGGGCAATATTTTCCCCAGACTCAGCATAAACTCGATTCGATTTGGAAAACCTTTTCCCATATGTTACGACTAAGAGGTCAAGGTTCGCTGTGCCCAAGCTCGTGACGTTGAATAAGTAAATAGTACTTGTGGCTCTGGCATTCCTAATTAAATATGGATATGCTAACGTTTAGCTTCCCTGCCGGCTTTGTCGCAGTCTCAATTTGGGTCGCCATGCGTTGCCATTGCCATTAAATTAACAAAAATGTCTGGGCCACAAACAGGGCTCCTCCGGAGCAACAATGGCAATGGTGGCAATAGAGTGCACTCGTAACGAGTATTTTGCAGGGGGCGAAGCCGAAGCCGAATGCAAAGCCAAATGGCGACAAGGCCGGAACGAGTCGCATACTAATGCAAAACTGTTGTTTGTCTGGTTGCTCGGTTGCCTGGTTGCCTGGCTGCCTGGCTGCTTGGCTGCTTGGCTGCCTCCTTGGTCCTTTCTCCTGCTCCTAGACTGCTCCTAGCTGCTGCTGCCAATGAACGCATGAGAAGCCCGAGTGTAAGCAACAACAGCAACAGCGTTAACTACTTAACTGGCACATGTAATACGCTCCAGAGGGAGAAGGAGAGAGCGATTTACAATTTACATTTACATTTTTGCGGGACACCGGCGGGGGGGAGGCCAAGGCGCCACATTAACCCAGCTGGAGTCGTGCGCTTATTTGTGACCTGTGGCCGAGCGACAATATGCAGTGTTTCAAGTGTTATAAGTGACAATGCCGGAACCACAAATCAGGCAGCAAAGTGATTAAAGTTGTCCTCGCACAACCGCAACAAAAGTCGACCCAAAAAGTAGGCAATATTTTCTGTCGCCGCACACATACATAGCGAGAGGGGGGGCTATAAGGATAGCACCGCAGATAGCACTCATTACGCATGCCGCATGCCGCATTTAGTTGGCAGCGAGTGCATTAAGCAGCCAGATGTGGCATGTGTCATATGTGCCACATGCCATTTGGCGAATAACGACTCCAGTGAGTGAAAACAGGAGCAGGCAAGGGGGAGGTGAATAGGGCTAGGACCAGGGACATGGCCATAAACACGCGCAAAATGCTTGAAAATGAGAAAAATTAGGGACAACAAAAAAAAAAATGGGAGCAATGGGGAAATTGAGCAGATCGGACGAGTGATGGATGTGCGATGGAATAAAATATATTTATTTTTTTTGTGTATTTATTACCCTGTTTGAGGATGAGTTGCGAGTAATGGGAAACTTAAAAGGCTTAACTACTACGTTTAACTAATAAAAATATGTAGTTACTCCTATCATTACGAACATTTGCCTAAAAGACTAGTCAGTCTTACAGTATCTGTTCCAATTCAAGTGTTGCAGAACGAGTAGCGAGTAATAAGAAACGAGAAGCGAGTAGTCTGGAACTCAAAACATTCATCTAATTAATATTTGGAGTTATTCCTGGCATTATTATTCAACTATTTGAATTATTAAACGAAAATTTGTCCATATGCCTGGCTTTTTAGAAAATGTTTTTTAAATATATTTCTGCAGAACGAGTAGCGAGTAACCCTGAATTTAAAAGACCTATCAAATTTCAGCTCATCAATATTTGTAAATATGTCTGTCCGTTTCTTTTTAGATGTTAATTTATTTATTTTTTATTTATTTATTTATTTATTGAACCAAATTTCGTCTACATGCTGATTTTACAGAAACTGTTTCCAATGAGAAGCGAGTAACCTAGAACTTAAATGGCTTTAAAACTTTCAGTGCATTTTCACTATATGAATTAATATAAACTAGACTAAAATGTTTATATTTCCCAGACTTTACAGATAATGTTACCAATTAAAATGTAGCCTGAATAATTTAATAAAGTTAAATCATTAGGAGTCGCTGCTGGTCTCCGCTAACGATGCCAAAATTAGGCGATACAATATTGGCAGGACTTTTGCTCCGTTCTCCTTTGTTATCCCAGGCGTGTTTGAAGTTTGTCCTAGCCAGACACACACACACACACACCTGCTGAAAGTCACAAAGTCCACACACATACACAGAGAGAGCATCCTGCCACAAGGAGACCATAATAATGTTTTGCAGATGTCTCCGCACCCGGCAACGCTTTGAGTGTATTACTGGCAGCACATTTATAATGATATCAGCACATAAAAAGTGTGTTATTTGCCAACTTAAGCATAAGCGTATCAGTATTCTGCCTCTGCTGCTTGTAAATGCGGCCCTGTTGTTGTTTGTCAAACGTTGTTAGCAGTGGGCAGGAGTCCTTGCTGCAGGAGCCTTGCAGTAGCTGTGAGCCAACCACATCATCATCAGCTCCACCTGAAGCTCCGGCATCAGCAAGAAGTATACCTCTGCATCCCCGGATTTGCCTAAGCGCCATCCTCCCTCGCCCCCCCCCTGCTAGGCACATATACATATCCTTGTGCATACATGTGTGTCCCTGTGCGCTCTAAAAACTATCAAGAACAGCGATGGTAAGACAATAACAACAAACCAAGCCGCAGAGATCTCCAAAGTATCTGAGAACCTTGTTGGAGAATTGGAAAATATTGCATTTTAAATATTATTTCTTGAAGTGAATTACCTTGAGTTGTATTTATCACCTAAGCGTATTATAAATGTGGAAATTCCGCTGGCTAAAAATTGTCTCATTTCGGTAAAAGGCTAGTCTTTATTACGTTGGCATTTTGAGTTTTTGTTAGGGGTTTTTTTGTTTCTTTTTCGTCTGCCATCACTGCCGCTAAGCTCTGTTGTCCCTTGGCTTTCGTCCCTTTGCCGGCAGCAGCCTTTGCCTCTACCAGGTAAGAGCCAGAAGTCCCCGAAGCCCCCTTGTAACCCCCGCCTTATACCGCCAGGATTCTTGCTTCTGTGCGAGGGAACACACGGGGCGCATGAGTAATCTAGGCAGCTTGTGCTTTGCATTTCCGCCCCCCGCCCTCTATTTACTTTTATTCCGGCCACCCAAAGCCCGCGATGATATTGTTGTCGTTGTGTGTGTGTGTGTGTGGATGCTGGTGTATTTTTGGTATTTATTTTTGGCATTATTATTGCATATTTTGTGTCGCTCGCTCGCCTTCCCTGCACTCCGCACTTTCCTTTTTTTTTCGCGCTTTACGTTAATGCGAAATTTATGCTTCATGCGCTTTTAGTTCAGCTCCCCTTCCACAGCCCCCCCTTTTTCCCACGGCTTGCATTTTTGTATGCGAAAATATTTTCGCTGGCATGCTGGATAAATATGCAGGTGTCCTCGCGGGCAAGGCTGCACACCCACCCCACCCAGATATTGATATTGACCGAAAAATATCATCTCTGGGGTGGGGTGGGAGCGTGGAAAACTTGTTGTTTACCCTGGAAGCAGCGGGGCAAGAGAGAAGAACAGAAATAGATAAACAAATAAATAAATAACACGAAAGGAAGCTAACTTGGTACACACACCACACCCCCAAGTTTCCTACATTATTGCACACCCCCCCCAGCCAGCTTTAAGATATCGTCCAGGGAAGATATCGTCCCGGAAAGTGAAGGCAAATAATGGCAATAATAAATAAATGCAATGAGAGGGGAAAGTAATAGTTATCCTGAGTGATTCCCGCACCTTAATTCATTATATTGCTTCCGCTTTCAAAAAGTTTGATTGCTTTTTTCCCCATTTTACAGCCACCGAAACACGCACAGTTGGCTCTTTAGAACACTTTAAGCCCCAGCTACAGGCTACAGCTTCACCTCCTTTTCCCTTTCCTTTTCCTTTTCCTTTCGAAGCTTAATGGCGCCCACTTGTCGTGTTTTATATGCCGATTTCATTTTTATTTGACTCGCCAAAGCGCCAGGGCCAAGTGCATGCTGTGTGCTGTCCCGGCCACATCGGTAAACTTTTCATTCCGCCACGCACAGGCCCACAACATGCTGGCTCCGGCCACCTTTCTCCTCCTCCTCCTCCTCGTCCTCGTCCTGGTCCTGGTCCACTTTCAAATAATCATAAAAGAACGGCTCTGGAAATTTATTAAGAAACTTGGGCACTAAAAATAGTTGCTAACATCCTCGAGCGGGGAGAGGCCGAAGGAAGGGTGGCCAGTAACGTTTAAAATATGTGGAAATGTGCTCAAATATAATAACACGAAGGCGGGCCTGGAAAATCCGGAAAATTCAAGTTGTCCTGTATGTGCAATAACAATTAAATTAAAAACAAAATAATAATAATAATTAGGAAAGAGGACCGTCGGGAAGGAGATGAATGAAAATGATTGAAATTGAATTAAAAAAGCGTGGAAAATCAGGAACTCACTGCACAATTCAATTCCTTGGAAAGGAAAATCGACAACTTGCGCTCAACTACGGAATATTTTTCAGCCGCTTTTCCATGTTGGCAGAGGGATTTTGTCGGCCAAGGCACGTTCATTAACCCCTGGGCCCGGGGGTCGAGCTTCCTTTTCCTATTTCCTATTTGGGTTCTTCTGCTCCAGCGTCCTGTGAAATCCTTTTAATGGCATAAACGGGTTAAGCATTTTCGGTGACGTAAATATGAACAGCAGTGTGTGTCCACGACGGCTTGTCGGACATTGTCTGGTTTATCCGTTTCTGTATAAGCTTTCTTCCTCTGCTTTCGGCCAGGAGTCGTCGTTGAGCTTTAAGGCCTGAATTTCAGTTATGGCCAGGACGTGCGCACACACTGTCAGTGTCTGTGTATGTGTGTGTATGGCCAACAGCAACACTCTCCTTGGCCAGCGCTCTGCATGTGTGCATTGGGCATTTTTCAAAATGGCAAACAAAGCGCGCGTGACAGGAAAAAACGGCCAGCAAATCGTTCACTCAGCCTCAGAAAAACCCAAAATCCATTTCCCGCCCACCCACACACACACACACACACACACATAGCGGGCAGGTTCCTTTTGTTTCAGTGTATGTGTGTATGGGTGACAGTTAAGCATTTGCTTAATTTAATTTTGCCCGGCTGAACGGCATCTGCTCATTCAGTTGGATGTTCCTGCCCGGCATCGGCTTTAAGTCCGCCCAGCAGCGTGTTTGTTTTTCTTAAAATTTCCAATTAATCAACTTAAAGTGTTGGAGCAGGAGCTTCCGAGTCTGAGCCCTTTAGCTCTTTAAGTACGAACGCCTACGTCCTGCAGTCCCTGCCAACAACTTAAGCCTCTCTACACTGAGCCAAAGGGTATAGTTGAGGCTGAAGGGATTATTTTTGAGATTTTAAATTACTATACTTTTAAGGACTATATATAACTTGATAACTGATTAATCCTAAAAGGGAATCTGCCCAAGAGAACGTATACAGACAGGCAGATCTAGAATGCTCGGGGATGCAATCTTTCTTTTTCTCTCTGGCGTTTCTGTAATATTTAAAAAAAGAGAGCACAGAACCAGAGCTTGGAAATCGTATGGCGTTACGCATCTTATTCTTAATATATTCTTCTATATAGTATATAATCCGATTTGACATCCTTGATTTGCTGGACTTTTCGCCACAGTGCAGCTATTATTATCTGCCCACTTGGCGCATTTTTCAGATGAACGGAGACGTTCTCATATGCTGGGCTCCACACACACATGTGCCAACATCACCGGGGGAGGGCGGCAGCTGTGAAAGGGGGGTGTCGGCGTTATTTTAAGCCACCCCTGCACCCGAATACGTTGAAGGTGACAATTGTTCATTTGTTTGGTCCTTTGTTTGTCCCCAGCAGCTGACAGCTCGGGTGCTTTGTGAGCAAGTGGAGGGGAAGTAAAGAGAGAAGGAGATGTGGCAGAAAGGATGACCGAATGTGCGGCTAATGGGTCCTTTTTCTTTTTCCAATTAACGTTCTTTCGATGCGATATCAAAACGCTTTGTAGATGAAAATCTATGCCCTCAAAGCTGCTAAAGTTCATTATGGAAATTACTCAAAAGCACTTGTTAATTTGTTAAGTGAAACTACTTATGACTCCTGACAATCGCAAGTGACTCGGCGAATCGGAATTAAGCTCCTCTCAACACTTCCGTTGCTGTTGGGCATCGAAATCCTTGCAATTGGTGATTTGCGATTGAGTTCCGCTTCCAAGGATGCCCGGGCACTTTGGCACTGTGGTCAACACAATCAGGATGTAGTCATCGCCAGCTGGCACCCCCATGGCTCACCTCCGCCCCGGTCGCCCCGTTTTTCCCGCCTTCACTGGGTTTTTCCGGGTTTTTACCGAGTTTGCTTGAGCTGCTCCCCCCGCTGACATAACTCCGAAGGCACTTGCTGACACTCATTGAAAACACAAACTGTATATTATGCCACTGCCACAGTTCTCCTTCTCCTTCAGTATCCTTTTTGCCTTCTATTTTCCTTTCTCCGGCCCCTTTTTCCTTCTTTTTCCGCCTCTGGCACTTGTTATAAATCACAAAACAAGTAAAAACCTAAAATGATCTAACAAAATGCTACTCCGAGCATCGGAAAAACTCAAAGACTGGAAACAGTCGCCCTGTAAGGTCGGGGGCGTGGCCGGCGAAGGTGAGTACTTTCGTCCCTTCGCCCTTCGTCCCTTTTCTGGCCAAAGTGTGCAGCATTGCAGAAAATATTTCAACCAAAATGCTGAGGCTGAGTTTCCAAGCTCCCCGGGCGTCCCTGTAGCCAGACTTTTACCTTTTTTTTTTTTATTTTTTGGTCATTTTGGCAGTTTGTAATGCGGTCAGGATATGTTCGGCAGTTCTCATTCACTCAACTCATTTTTTGTTTACAAGGAAGAGGGAGGATACAGCCACAAGGCGACTGTAAAATGCCCTGTAATGCGGACTTGACTAGATACTTGCGCCTGGAGAGGTTTGCCTGGGGAAATATCAACATTTTGAGAGGGTTTGAATTATTATTTGAATTTAATTTTTAACTCGGAAACCTCCGAAAACTGGCAAGTCCAAAAATAAACCGTATGCATCCTAAACTTTGTTTTGTCTTTCCTGAAACACATGAGCATCCGTTTTCCTGCTGACACATTGTCCCTTCTCATCTTAAATGACTCAAATGAAGTTGACCGATTTTACGGCTATGGTAAGCACCTTCTCCCTGATGCAACCTACGTTTACAGGGCATAACAATGACCTCATTCTTGTGTGTGTATTTGTTGGTGTGTGTGTGTGTGTGTGTGTGCTGCATTTTCTGCTGAGTGCTGAGCTCCCCCACCTGCCTCCTGCCCCGACCGAACTTTCTCATTTCCCAGCCGGCAAAAGTGCAGCAACAAAGTTAAAGCTTTCCCCTGCTCTTTCTCCTATTGACAACTGTGCTGCTTTTGTGCCAAAGAAGATTGTCCGCGCGGAGAGATACACCTACACCCCCGCCCACGAGCCACGGCCACACCCCCTGAAACACAAACCCAAAGTGAGCAGCAGCCAAAATGCCGCGGGCTCTTTGCGCGGCTGCATCGCTGGTAACAGTGACTGCAAAAAAACATTCCACTGCGCCAAGCAAACAGCCGCCGGCCGAACTCTGCCCAGTTGAGGTTGTGGTTATGGAGGGCAGGAGAACAGGAGGGCAGAAGGGCAGAAGGGCGGCGGGGCAGATTGGAGGCCGCATTAAAATAAATAAAATCAAATAAAACGCTTATTGCACTGAGTGGGAGAGAGGTCGAGGTCGAGCGGTTATGGGGAAAAGCGTAAAATATCTGGTAGTGTTGCGAATGATGTGACCATTACTGCACCGAAGAGGGGAAGCGAGACTGTACCTAGTGGTTATGGTCACTTTAATAAATGCAAATGCTTTGTTTCGAAAAGCCCAATATGTCGCTGAAAAGTCAAAAGAAATGTATCCGTGTAACAGTTTCGCTTAGTTTTTACTTGACCTATGACACTCTAATGGATATTTTTTAATTAGAAGTTAATTAAAGCCTTGTGTTAACAGCTGTTCTTATTGTGAGCTATTTTACAAATAATTTGGGGATGTGGAAAATACATATGAATATATCATTATTAATTTAGAATATAGGTAATTATTTATTTGGTAATATTTTTAATAACTAAAAAATCGAATAAAGCCATGTTTTAAAAATATTTTTATATATATTTTGATTGCTCGATATATCGATATATTTTGGGTGATAAATATTTTATTAATTTGATATGTTCAAAAAAAAAATGTATGCTATATTTTAAACATATTTTCGCGACCCTAAACTCAACCTCTGAGACCTCTAATAAACAATTAAAATTTTATATTTAGATTCTTGTTTATTTTTCATTCCATTCATTCCATTCAGTGGAATCATCTGCATTCAATGTGTGAACATGAAATCACACTAGTAGATGCAACTTTTGTTGTCGCCTTGAATTGGTATCTGGTATATTTTCTTAGGCCTATCGAATATTCAGAAAATGCATACCTAAGCATCAAAAAGTTTCGTCGGAAGTATCGTATCGTCATCTTGCTCGCACTTAGGCAAAAGCCTACCCTGTTGTGCGGCCAACTCTGTAGCGAAACTTCTAGCAAATGTCTGTAGCATTCGACAGCATGGAGGATGTACAACCTTAAAAACCAACGCCAAGTATTGTCTTGAAAGAATTCCAAAAGAAGCCAGATAAGCCTATTCAGTCAACATCTTTTTCCTGTAAAAAAACACCTTCCGCAGTCGTTCATTCGTCTCGAAGCAATTGTGAGAAATCAACCAGAAAAAATTCGCCATAACCTAATTTTTTCACCAGAAAACACATACAAACATACAAACATAGGTAAGCGGTACACAAATCCGTACATTTCTTAATTCTTTTCGATTGAAGGTCGCGTGTGTGTGTGTTATTGTTTTCAGCGTCGTCGCCATGAGCAACCTGTCCAAGTTCAAGAAGATCGAGGATGCAGTACGCATCGGGGGCAAGGGTTCGATGCGCCGCAAGTACAAGCGCACCCCGAACGCCGCGCCCTTGGAGGCGAAGCGTCTGCAGACCGCACTGGACAAGCTCTCGCTCCACCAGATGCCGGGCATCGAGCAGCTGGAACTCTCCATGGAGGACAAGTCCGAGCTGGTGATTCGCATGCCCATGTCCGTGCTGGGCGACACGGGAAGTAACCTGCTCGTGTTCAGCGGCACGCCCAAGTATGTGCCTGCTCCCTACCAAAAGGAGCCGGGAACGCCATCGTCTCAGTCGCCGCCACCACCGCCACCGCCGTCACCGGCTCTACCCAAAACCAATCCCATCAAGAAGCCGAAGAAGTCGCGAAACCGTGTCCGCTTGCGCAACAAGTGCGTCCGGGAGCTGCTCCTGTCAGGTGCTGGCGATGCCGGTGAGGACCATGACCTGGGATCGGCTGATGATTTGTTGGACAGCCCGAGATACTTTAAGGTCGGTGCAGGAGATGGCGATTCCGATAAAACCACGGTACCGTCGGACGGTTCAGACATGGATCAGACCGTTGTGGGTGACGATTTCCTGTACGAGTTCGATGTGGGCGAGGAAAAGAATAGCGATGAGCCGCAAACCGGAAGCGATGAAAATGACAAGGATCAGGTCAATGGAGACGACTACAACCAGGACGATATTGACTACGAGAACGAGGACTTTCAGTTGACCCTCGACGACCTGCTGTCAAGCCTGGAGGAGGACTAAGGAAACCCAGGCTAAGCCCCAAAATCCCACATAATGACACGAATTTTCATATATTTCTTTACTTTTTTTACGCTTTTGTTTACCAAATTACCGAGTAAATAAAAAGGAACAAGACATATGTCTTGCCGCTGAAATCTAATCCAATATAACAATATGCGTAACGCCTGGAATTATTCTCAATTTTAAACAACGCCTGTGGTCTTCCAAAGCAGTTCTTTTCATTTTCCTGCCGCCGCTCTTGGGGCACATTAAGGGCAAAATTCATACAAAATTAATTTAACAAGCGTTTAAGAGGAAGTGCCACGCCCCCCTCCCGCCGCCTCTGGGTTATCAGAATTTTGGAACTAACGTTCCGTGGCCGGGAGGGCGGCGCAAACTAATCTGGGCCTCGAAAATTGTACGAAATTAATCTGCACATAAATTAAGCATTAAAATTTAATATATTTGTTTATGGGGGCCTCAAAGTGCGAGCGAGCACAAGTGGGCGGTGGGCGGTGGGCGTTGGGCGGAGAGGTCGATGCTTGAGGTGGGCGTGCCGGAAGTGTGGAATATCTGGAACGTAGCATGTGCACATGCCATAGGTGTATGTGTGTGTGTGTGTGTGTGTGAGCTCTTAGTGGTAATAAATAAATAGCAAAAAGGTAATAAAACAGATAGCGAAAGAGGAAAACAAAGGCAAGAAGGGACTCGGAATGAGGAGTGAATCGACCATAAGATACCCGGTGCTCAATGCTTGGCCTACTTTGAATTTATTTCGAGTTTAATGTTTATTTTTTGAAGCTGATGTGTGGACTGCTGGATTTCAGATGAATCCCTTAACTTTTGAGGGTCTAAAAGGCTTTAAAAGGAATCTGGCATTCCTTTTTTGCACCAGAATTACTCGGTATGGCCAAAAGCACAGCTGGCAGAGTTGAACCATTGACTTGGTTTTTATCATACTTACTTTTAAAATTAATT
>JAEIII010017923.1:0-22844 GCA_018905755.1 Drosophila ohnishii | reverse complement strand
TATTTCCATAAAAATATGCAGCATTCCAAAAAGAAAATATATATTTAAAGATAAATTTAAAAAACATATTTATACAATGATTTAAATCATATAAAAAAATGTATAAAAAATTAATACCCATGCAAAGACGTCCTCAAAATATTATTCAAAATTATCTCTATTTCTTAAAGTTAATTCTTAAAATTAATTTTCCCATAAAAACCTCTTTCAAAATCTGCAATTTTGCAAATGGAAAATCTAAATTTAAATGTCAATAAATATATATTTTTACACGATCAAATATGACATAAAATAAGTACATTTTTCTTCTATTTAACGAATGAATGCACTTGCAGAGCAATCTCTTCCAACCGTTAATAGCTTGTGGCAAGTTTCACTTGCAATAAATGTCACCTCGCTTGGAATTACAGATCTATTAATACCAGATAGCTAATAGTTTTTGGCACATGCCTTGGCCCTAGTTTGAATAAAATGACAACAAAGTTGCTAGAAGATTATCAGCTGCCAGAATATGAATTCCATTTGGACACCGCCAGCACACACTGACTGCAAAAGGTCAATGACTAAGGTGTAAGAGAGACGATTTTAAGAGCGCTAACCATATCTTAGGTCTGGGAGTTTCTCTTAGCCGGCTACACGTGCTTTATTTTTGGCCACAAACTTCTTTTCTAGCGAAATGTTTGCGGCTTCTTGCATCATGCGGATGCCGCCGTGGAAAGTGTGTGAGCGCGCCTTATACAGGTAACACTCATGCGGGGCGACAGGTAAGAGCGCGAGAGAGCAGCTGCTGTCCGTCCATAAAGTGAAGTAAAATAAAAGAAACCCAAATAAAAAAAACGGCAAATGCAAAGCCCAAGTTGAGGCGACGCCGGCAGCGACGGCGACAGCAGACAGCGCTCCATATAGAGGGGTAAAAAATATATTCCAAACTTAGTTTCAACTCAGAGCGTGTGGCGAACGGTCGGTCGGTCGCTTTGGTGATATTTTGTTTGAAAAGAAAAATTCAGAGACACGTTTTCCCGTAACCCAAAGTTCCCGAAGATGCCTCTCCATCGAACTCTATAAAACCACGTGTGTTCCTACAGCTTATCTTTGGATATATTGATATAGTGTATGTGTTGTTCCACCCTTCAGCCCAGTGTGTGTGTGAATAAGTGAGCATTGAAAGCGGCGGAAAAAAAAACAACAGAAAAACCATGTGGACTGAACCGAACTGAACTGTATTCGAAGCTCCACGCTGGCACAGAGAGAACGCTGATAAAAAATATACAACAAACTCAAGACAAAACCAAAGTTTAAACCAAGATAAAACACAACAAAAAAAATCAAAATTAAAAGAAGCAAAATTAGAAGAAGTGAGAACCTTAACACGAGAGCCAGGATCAATTCAATTAACATCAAAAATAAAACTAAACCCACGAAAAGTGCCAGATATCAAAGATACAAGCAATGAACTTAACTAAAAACCTTTATAAATAATTTACAAAAAAATATATAAAAATAAATACCAGATCCTAGATCCTCGCTCAACAATATCACCAAAAATATGGCTCGCGTTCAGGCCAGCGACTCCCTAATTCCCCGCCAGGTCTTCGAGGTTCCGCCGGCGGAGCCCAACAACTCCACGGCAGACAGCGGCAGCCAGGGTTCCGGTGTCAAACTGAAGAAACAGATTGGTCTTCTGGATGGAGTGGCCATTATTGTTGGCGTCATCGTTGGCTCCGGCATCTTCGTCAGCCCCAAGGGTGTCCTCAAATTCTCTGGATCCATTGGACAATCGCTCATCGTCTGGGTCCTCTGCGGTGTCCTCAGCATGGTGGGCGCCCTCTGTTACGCGGAACTGGGTGAGTAATGGGCCATGTAAAAGGGGTCACTTGTGGAATATTTATATACGATTTTTTTTTTTGGGAATACATTCCCAGTCGATAATGAGCCCACGCCCAGTGTCAACAAACTTGTGCGGCGCTGGCAGTTATTGCTTCAGGCTGATGACAGCACTTCACGGGTCAGCATATGGCGCATGTGGGAGGCGGGGGAGGTTGTTTACATAGGTGTAAGACAAGCTTGGAGCACCTGTGGCAAGCAGAGCTAAAAAAAACGGGGGAAAAGAACTAGAACAAGAGCTCTGAGGGCATTCCACAAAAGTGCTTGAGTCGGAGGAAAATCTGCAATTCCAAGATAAAGAGGTTAAGGCCAGAGATTATCTGCTAATCTGGACGAGATTGTAATGCACAGAGAGAAATATCATGGTATTAATTTGAAAGTAAAGCAAGCTAACTAAGAATATTGATAAAATATTACTGCAGAACTTTTAGCTTTACTTCAACAGAGAATAACATCTGTTCCTTGGTAAATCTAAAAATAACCATCCAGCATTATGTTGTCACTTATTTCTGTAGGGAGAAACCAAGAATATTCCGCTTCGTTCCAATTAAAATCGGCTCAGATCTAAGACAAAATTAAACGGAAAATCACTATGAACTTTGAGTTGGCTCTCCCCCCAAGTGAATCTGTTGAGATTAGCCAGTGTACTCCAGACAATTACCCTGGAGACAGCAAATTTAAGCATTGAAATTAGCTTGGGGCCCATCAAGATGCCCTCTTCAAGGGGCAGGCAGACTATCTTAATAAACAAAATCAGTTCCCAGTGATGAATGAAAGAGGGGAATCTGATGGATCTGTTAGGAAGAACAATCAGACAAAACAGTCAATTATCAAAGAATTAGCACTGATCTTTTTATATACAGTGGTCATTCGGTATGCTGTATTTGTTTTACCTATTTAGTTTGGAATTTTCAACCCTTTTTATTTCAAATTTCAAGGTTAAACAACCAGAAATTAACCCCTCAGTTCAAGGGGTACATGGTTAACTCTCTTTTGAAAGAGTTAAAGATCTGCGGAAGAGAATTTAAATGATTAGCTTTTTCTCTTTTTTACGTCATCTTTACTTAAGTGCTTCTTTATCAAAGAAAACACGTTTGCTTGAATTCAAAACCTGGCAGACACTAATTACCATAAATTTGTCGACAGACGTAAATTTACATAATTTTTGGGTGTGAAGTCTAAGAATAGCGAGAGGTGTGCTTATGATTTTTAAAAGGTTTAAAAATGTGATAAAGACATGATACACAATGTTGTAAATAATAAAATTAATATAATAAAAATAAAAAAATAAATAAATATATACAATAAATATTAAATAAAAACATTTCTATCAAAGTTTTTATTTGTAGTATAATTTTTTGACACTCATAAACTCTTTAAAATTATCACCTCTTAGTTAAGCTGTAGGAATTTGTTATTAAAGTGATTATTTCTGGTATATTAAATTGGTTAGCCATATAATCTGTCCAAAATGGTCACTAATTGTTTAAGCAACCCTCGATAAATAGGCAAATATTTCTAACATTGGCGGAACTATGTCACGCTTATCAGTTTGGCAATATTTACTTACAGACCGTTCTCTTACATTATCTTTCTCTTATTTATAGATTCATAAAATTGAGATAAAGGTGTTACCGATATAAAGTCCTCATATTATAAGCAAGTTGTAAGAGTCAAAACATTGATAATACTCTTATCTTAATGAGAAGATTAAATCTAGAACAGAACTTGACTTATAAAATAAATTATTATAACAAAATAGTGAACTATTAAAATGTTGTCTATAGAAAATAGTTGAAGGGGTAAAAAATAATTAACAGATCTCTGTTTTATATTAACTTTTACTTATAAATACACTATTGTTTATCCCTTTGCAGGCACAATGATTCCAAAATCCGGAGGAGATTACGCCTATATTGGTATTGCATTTGGACCCCTGCCTGCCTTTCTCTATCTGTGGGTGGCCCTTCTGATCCTGGTGCCCACGGGTAATGCCATCACTGCCCTGACCTTTGCCCAGTATCTGCTGAAACCTTTCTGGCCCTCCTGCGAGGCGCCCATCGAAGCAGTTCAGCTGCTGGCGGCTGCCATGATATGTAAGATCCACTGATAATCAAAGTTAAAATGCACTGACTAATTGTTCGATCTTTGCTCCTCCTAAGGTGTGCTGACCGTTATCAACTGCTACAACGTCAAGTGGGTGACACGTGTGACGGACATTTTCACCGGCACCAAGGTGCTCGCCCTGCTGGTGATTGTCGGTGCCGGCGTCTGGTGGCTGCTGGACGGGAACACAGAGCACTGGGATCAACCATTTGCCGGAAGTCTGCAAACACCTGGTTACATTGCTTTGGCCTTCTACAGCGGTCTGTTTTCGTACTCCGGCTGGAACTACCTGAACTTTGTGACTGAGGAGCTAAAGGATCCATACCGGAATCTGCCCAAAGCCATCTGCATCTCCATGCCTGTGGTCACAATTATTTACATGATCACAAATATCGGCTACTTTTCGGTGCTGTCGCCCGATGAGATTCTGTCTTCGGATGCAGTGGCTGTCACCTTTGGAGACAAGATGCTGGGATACTTGTCCTGGATAATGCCCTTTGCTGTGGCCTGCTCCACTTTTGGATCACTGAATGGAGCGATATTTGCCTCTTCACGACTCTTCTTCGTAGGGGCAAGGAATGGACATTTGCCGGCGGCCATTTCGCTGATTAATGTCAATTGCCTGACGCCGGTGCCGTCGCTGATATTCCTGGTGAGTCATTAAGAGAAACCCTATCTCTTTTAATCTTAAATTAATTATTTAATAATCTCTTTTCCAGGGCGTAATCACTCTGCTTCTCTTGTTCATTAAGGACATCTATGTGCTAATCAATTATGTGAGCTACGTGGAGGCCCTGTTCACGCTCATCTCGGTGTCCGGGCTGCTGTGGCTGCGATACAAACAGCCCAAGACGGAGAGACCCATCAAGGTTAGCCTGGCACTGCCCATCATCTACTTGATTGTCTGCCTTTTCCTGGTGATCTCCTCCTGCTCGCAGTCCCCCTATGAGGTGGGCATCGGCACGATCATCATCTTGTCCGGCATTCCAGTCTACTATCTGACCATCCACAACCCGGTCAAGTGGCTGGCGGACACCTCACAAGCAATCAACCTGTGGTGCTCCAAGTTCTTCATCTGTATGCCCAACCAGGAGAAGTTCGACTAGGACTCGGCAGGGACTCGTGAGAGAGAGGAGTGCCTTCTGCGGATGCCTCGATCAACGAAGTCATCGAGGGGAATACCTTGTAGTTAGCCTAAGTCTCAATTTACGAATAAGATAGGTTTAGCAATTGAAATTCGAAAATACCTACGCACAACATTACAAAAGTGTTATTGTAAATAACTCAAATGCATTCTGGCGGAGAGAGAACAACTCCCTGCTTAACTTTTATTATTAATATTTGCTTTTATATTACAATTATTGTATATTTAACCCAAGAAAGAGTTCCTCGTCAGCAACACAGCAGCAACAAAAGAAGAGAAGGCACATGTCTAGTATACAAAATGCGAACCAATTTTTACACATTATACACGTAACTAGGAGCTAATTTAGTTAGTAATAATTATTATTGAAGCAACTTTTGCGAAATGTATAAATCGAATTTGTTTTGTATAAGAAACGTTAATAATAAACAAACTAAATATAGCAATTGAAGGGTGTTATTTGTTATTGCATAAAATGTATTCTGAACTGGGGTAGTAAGGGGTTTACAAATAATCAGAAATTAAATTAAATCAATATCATTTAAGTCTCAAACTCAGAAAGGATATATTTTAAGAAGTAAAATAATTTTAAGAAAAAACAAAATAATTAATTAAAGCAATTATTAACTGGTTTTGATGAAATTGTTTCGATGACAAAGAACAGAAATTATAGTATTTTTTTTCGATATTTGACACAGAAGTCGATATATAAATCGACATATATTAACATTGCGATAAATGTGCGAAAAATCAAATCAATATAATGATTATATTATAATCGAAAGAAGACAAATAAATGTATTTTACTGATATTTTTTAATCATTTCTGTAGCTTAACTTTTTTTAAATTTAAACATTGATATATGTCTATCACAGTTTACGATATTTTCGATATAATTTTGAGCTTTGTCGATATATATTTCCTTGCGATATAAAACCCGAGGTCGATTCAGCTATTTTCAAACCCAATTTTTAACGGTTTCTCCTTAGCCCGCCAAAGCTTTTTAAAGCTTGAACGCGGTGCGAATCGTAGTTAAGTTTACAGCGAGTGCGCAGAGTAAGGCAACCGGCACACAGATGGAGAGAGAGAAAGAGTGGGAGACCGAGCGAGAAGGGAGAACGCTCTCGCCGAAAGTCGTATAAAAACGTTGCGTGGGCGAAACTGTCATTTCAAAAGACCGTTGAACGGGATCGGTACTGGGCTGCAGCGGTACGGATCGCTCAAGTCTGTGAAAAGTGTCTAAAAACTCGAAAGACAATTAAAAGCCTCCCAAAAACGCTGAAGGAACCTCCGGGCAATGATATAAATAAATATATATTATAAATCAAACCACAATCGAGTGTTCAGTTCTTATGCTAAGATGGCCAAAAGGCAAGTGTTAAGCGTCTTAGCCCTCCTAAGCCTCTGCTGCTCTTTCGGGCCCGTGCAAGCATCCACGGAATATAATCGGTATCTAAACCAGATATTCCAAAAATACGGCAATGGCGGAACAATCAACTTTGAGGTAATAACCAATAAACCATCGAACTAGCCTTGTAAACACACACACGAAGAGTAATGTGAGCACAGGTAAACACGGACAAAGCTTTTGCGGTTTAATGTTATGGCAAAAAATTAGGGAGTTTGTCTTTATTTTTTTGGGGGGACAGCAACAACAGCAAAACAAAGGGGACAGAGGCTTATATAAATTGAAGTTAATCAAATATTTGTTGTATTGTGAAAGTGTTTAGTCTCGGTGTGTTGTTCTGGCCAAGTTGGCAAACAACACACTTTTAACCGCCATAATCGCGTCACTCTTAAAAGGTTGTAATCTTTATAAACGCGCGGGGCAATTTTTTTATAACCCGGAGTAGCTCTCGTCGTCGTCTTGTTTGGAACTCATATGATGATAGCCGACGGAGCGTAGTCTTTATTGCGGGCATTATCATAAATTTAATCAAAATCCAGACAAACGTACATTGTGATATATAATAGCGACTCGAGAGCATCCACATGGATCACGTCGCAGCCTCATCCTCCCCCTATTGTATCATCCGGAGATTAAGAGATTAGACCGTTGATAAGATTCTTTCTCCTAATGAGGAACCACAGCTGACGATGAAACCTGTCATAGCCCTCTCTATAACTTTCGCAACAAACCCAACACGATCGCTATGCTTGTGGACTCGAAAATTATGGACAGACAGACAGAGAGACGACGGACTGAGCCAATTGACATTACTCATGCGTACTGGCTACGCAATACGCCGTGTCCATTTAAATGGCAAAGTTACTAAAGTGATTTTACTATTCACGCACTCGGCATACTAACATTGGAGGTGCTAGACCGCCACCCGCCACCAGCCTGTAATTCTATTATCATTCTAATATCCCAATCTCCAGTTACATAGTATATATAGCACATTTTTCGCTGAATGAAAGTAAAATCGCGATTTGGCGGCGACGACACTTCATGGCCTCCATAATAAATAGTTTGGTTTTTTGTTTATGCCAGCGCGTGGCAGCCTAATGTTTGTTGATATGCAAACTTTTCTATCCTGATCTCGGTTAAGGGAATGCCTTGGATCCACTCATCACCGGCGACAGGTGTCTATCAAGGCAATTATCTGGGCCTTTCCCCAACCCCCCATATTACTCCTACACTTTTCCGACAGCAAAAAATGAAAAAAAAAATACAAATAGAATGCAAAAACACAATGAATTCAGATGTAAATATAATTGCTTTGGCACGTTGACAAGTAAATCAAGTAATTATCTCTGATAGATGCGATCTGAAAGCAACTGAGTTTGAGTTCCTTTTGACAAATTAGAGGAGAATTGTGAGTGTGAGAATAGTTTGAGAACTTGATAGATTAAGATTTTTATTCAATTGAGGTTTTTGGAACAATCTCTGAATGAAAACAGCTGACAGTTGGTCTTCGAAACGGTTGAGCTAATAAATAAATCATAATAAAGCTGCCCTTGCATCTCCAGCAACTTCGAGGAGGATCTTTGTGGGAAAGATTATTGTTATTGTTGAAAATTACTGTGACACTTGACCATGTTCAAGGTTGAAAAGAGTATAAATAATAGCAGGGAATAGCAAATAAAAGCACTAATATGGGGAACTTTGATATAATATTAGTAAATATCAAAACATGAGTAAATAATTGCAGGGTCTACAAAATAGTAGCACTAATATGGGGTCATGTTGTATAATATTATAAACAAATACCAAAACACACATTAAATCTCTGACTCACTAGCTTTAAGCTTATGTTATGCCTCGCTGCAGAGTTAAAAATACATTTTAAACCAATATTATGAATGAGTAAATGAAAGATGCAAACATATGTACATTCACGTAAAAAACAAACAGCTTGTCTGCAATCACAGAAAAATATTAAAACAAATCTTATTTCCAAGAAACAGACCTTTTTGCTAATTGCACATAAATTAATTCTGAAAGACTTAATGCTAATAAAATTCTTCTAAACATCCCCATTCCAGGGTCTGGAGCATTTAATGTTCAGTTTGAACTTGGGTCAAATTCAATTTGAACCCTCCCACTCCCTTGAAGAGCATCGACCGGAAGGATATGCTAAGGATATCAATGACAGCTCTAATATAACTAGTAACTTCCTGGAGGAGCCGACACGCGCCAATTCCACCGATGAGGAAGCTTTGGAAGTTGAAATCTCTACGAACAATTTAACAAAGTCAGAGTCAGGGCCAGAGATACCGGAATTCCTGGAAATACATGACCCCAGACATAGGCATCCAAGGGAAAGCAGCGGTGAGTGTGTGTCCAGACCATAATCTATATATTTTACAGGTGTCCCGGCATTATCTTTATGGTAGAGACTCCGCCTAGGTGCTAGCCGTATTTTTTATTTACCGATGCCTAAGATAGCTCAAGAAAAACAGAGACAACAGAGCCATAAACAGTAGGCTAGATCTTTCTCAGACGCAGATATCAAGTATCCGCAAAAGCTGAGAAATTCCAAGAATACATGGATTAAGGCTTACTTGAATGGCAATTATAAGCGTGCAAATATGATAAAGCACTACATATATTCCTGATGGGACAATACCCATTGAGGTCGGTAGAATGGCGTCGTCGCAACAGAATGAAAATATAAATAGCTAAAGCCGGGCCTCGATTGGCCGATTTCCAAGTGCAAGGCGACCGGCGAATGGCGACGGCGGTCTATGATCAATTCAATTATGCCATCCCATCCTCCCATCTCATTTGCCTGATAGGAAGTTCCGTCTGTGGCCGTGGCCTTGTCGCATAAATTATCATCAATACATGCATTATCAGATGTACCTGTACAATATCTCTCTTTCCTTTTGGGTCGTAAATGTACCCGTAAATCACTAGGTAGGAAAGATCATTGTCATCGTGGCAACGAAAACAGGGCGATAACACGATAAACGAACGCGTTATGGATGCGGAAATCCAAAACAAAAAACAACAACAAATGAAACAGATACAGGACAGAACGGGAAACAAACAGGCCTCAATTGTTTCGTTTGTTATTTTTTCTTCACTGGGATTTACAGTTAATTGAAGTGCACACAGTCATTACAACGATATCCCATATAAAGTTAACACTAAACAGACGACTGCCGACGACTGAGTACTGACTTTATGACGAATTCGCACATGCAAATTGGATAACAATCAACTGATGGGAAAGACAACGTGCCGACAGCCGAGAAATGTAATTGGTAACTGACAATGCCCGAGAGAAGTAAACAAAAGGCTTTCTAAGGGTCTGGAGAAAATTCCCCATATCCCAATGGATTTACCCAAATAACACCCAGAACAACTGGGAAACGAGAACTGAATCGGGGATCGTAAATAAGAGTTATGACTGAAATAAAAATAAATAGCAACAATTTTAGAATAATTACACACCAAAACCAATCAATCAATACAAAATTCAATAAAATTAAATATGCCGCTCCTTTTCAAAGTTATTGCAATTTTTGAGAAATAACATTAATTTTCAATTATTTTTTTATATATAAGAATTAATACTTAACTTTTATTTACAAATATTTATTTTTATAATAATTATAATTGTTAAGATCCCTTCTTTGTAGAGTATAAGTCCCCAAAATACTCTTTAAAGTAACTAAAGAAAATAAATTAAAGAACCAACCCAACCCATAAAGTTATTGCAACATTTTCCTTCTTTTTCAGATCCCGTGGCTGCCTGCTTATCGCCCAAGTCCTTGCTATCCCTTTTAGTAGATCACAACGATCTGCACAAGAACACCGCCTATCGAAAACTGATCAACAAGGATGGCGTGGTCTCCGTTGATACCATACACAACTCCGAGGAGGAGTACAATCAGTTCATCAACTCTGTGAGGATAACCCCGCGAGCCTTCATGAAACTCTGTCCTGCTTTGCTGGCTCAAATCGATAATGGAGTTTGCAAGCAACCGGCTCCAAAGCCCAGTGATCTTGACGAGAAGAAGCAGAAGATTTGGTATGGTAAGTGTCCATAAAATCCTTTCATTCCAGTTATCCTTTAATTTCCAATTTTATTTCCAGCTTGGATAGCCGCCAGTATTTCCATGATAATTCTCTCCGCCTGCGGCTTGCTGGGAATTCTTCTAGTTCCTTTGATGAAGACAGCTGCCTACCAGGAGATACTCAAGTTTCTGGTATCCATTGCCGTGGGCACCTTGGCGGGCGATGCTCTGATGCACCTGCTCCCGCACGCTCTCTTCACGGAGGAGAAGCATGAAGAGGAGGTTACAGGCATCAATCCCTTGGAATCGGATCACAAGCATAGCAATGAGGCTGCTTTGCTCTGCGGTTGCACCTTTTTGGCAGCTCTTTTTATGTACATGCTGGAGAATCTAATTCCCATGCTCAAGGGAGAGAAGTCGGGTCATGGACACAGCCATGGACATGGTCATAGTCACAATCACAATCACACAAAGCAACAGGAACTCCCTGATCTCCCAGCGCCACGCGAGCTCAATGTAATGCTGCAGGAGGCCAAGCTGGATGAGAAGACACCCGAACGCCCACTCACTCCGGTGGCCTTTATGGTGATCATTGGCGATGGCCTGCACAATCTCACCGATGGCCTGGCTATTGGAGCGGCGTTTGCCACGGATCCAGTCACGGGCTTTGCCACTGCCTTTGCCGTCCTCTGCCACGAGTTGCCGCACGAACTGGGCGACTTTGCGCTGCTCCTCCAAACCGGCGTGTCCATGCGCAGAGCCATCTACATGAACATTGTGAGCTCAGTGCTCAGCTTTGTGGGCATGTCCGTGGGTTTGTTTATTGCCGGAATCGGTGATGGGATGACCCAATGGATTTATGCAGCCACAGCTGGTTCCTTCCTGTACATAGCCTTTGCCGATCTAGTGCCCACGATGAGTGTGGCCCACAATCCGGAAATGGCCAAAGATGTAAAGGGTATTATTATACAAATATTGGGCATTCTCCTCGGCGGACTGATCATGTTGGTTATTGCACTGAAAGAGCACGATCTGCAGGGTCTGTTTGATGTTTTTTCAAAGAGTTGAGAAACTCAAGGGGAAATTTGTTAGCTTTTCCGTTTTGTTTTTTGTGTAGATAGTAGCTTAAGCCAAAAGTTTTCCTGGAATCTCCATGCTTTGCCTTCTAGCATTCATTATATATATAAATACCTTAAAGATATAATCGCAACCAAATGTATAAAGTCTGTGGTCAAAGTTTAAGAAAAACAAACTTAATCGTGCTCCAGAATTACTACAAAAATAAATGGGAGAAAATTTTGTAATTTTTAAAAACCTTAGAGGTTTTTTTTTAAACTGAAAAAATCTAAAAAGTTGGATTGAAATATTAAAATAAGTGGAAGAAAATATTCTAATATTTTAAAACCTTATAGGGTTTTTTAACTGAAACAAAAATTTACCAAAACGTGTTCCGTTATTAATAAATGGAAGAAAATATCGTCATTTTCACAAAACCTTTTAAGGTTTTTCTTTTAGCTAAAAAAAATTACCAAAAAGTGTTCCATTGCCAGTAAACTGTGTACATCTATTAAATTGTATCTCTTTCCAAAGCTGCATTCCCTAAGTTAAGTTAAAAGATAAGTTTATAATAAAAAAATATTTGTTTTTTGTAACAAGTGAGGACGCTCTTTAATTATTACCCTATTTCATAACTTTAAATATTAAAGAACGCTTTAAGATAATTGCAGTTGTTGTTGTTCCTCGAACGGTTCATTGGGCAGTCGAGCGGGGCTCTATAAAATGTATTTTTTTTTTTTATATATAAAGAATAAAATAAAATTCCGACAAACTCACCGGTTTCTTAGATCTCTCCTCGAGTACACCAAATGCCACATGGTTAAGCTGGAAGCCACTGGGCAGGGCAACGCCTTGAATACGATAAAAAGCACCCGCACCTTCCTCAGCCACCTTGTGGGCTGCCGAAATTGTACACTTCCCGAGAAAACTGGTAGAACCGACCATAGGACCGCGCGAGATATCGATATGATCACCGAGACGATAGAGGGTCACTCTGCCTTGAGTCTGCTGTGCAATGCTGGGCAACTGTTCGCTCTTGTACTTGGAATCCTTGAACATTTCCTGAGCAAGATCTTGCTGAACGTCCAGGCGTTCGATTCGCAGATCTTGGGCGGCCAATTTAACCATCTCAGCGGAAATGGCGCGCATCTCCTCCTTGGTGGGCTGCCAGTTTTGGGCTTGCAATACAATGTCGTGCACAAAGCTGCCCGATTTAACTAAAATAAAATTATCATTACAATATAATTCAACAAGAATATTATTCAAAATGAAAGCTCACTATTTGGTCCAGGAAAGCTGTGCAGCTGGAGTCCAGCCTCTGGCTTGAAGGCCCTGTTCAAGGCGGCCCCCAACATAAAGCTGCAAGTGCGCCAAAAGGCTCTGCAAAAAGCAAGCAAAGCATTAAATTTAGACAATAAGAAATTAATATGAGTAGATACACCCACTTATTGACTGGATGCGGCTCTGAAACATGAAAGTTGAGCAGCTGCAGAGTGCAGGATTCCTGCAGCGGTCGATGCATATCCCAAGGCACACTGCCATCTATCAGGGCCAGCGCCGAGCGCTTGCAGTGGCCCTCGCTCAGGTGCTGGGCACAGTTGTAGGGCGTGGAGATGTTGCTGTTCATCACCAGAGTCACGTCCTCGGGCAGGCCCAGGTACCGCACCTCGATCTTGTCGATGCGGCCAACGGCATCCCGTTGCCGTCGCTGTTCCTGGTTGAAGAGGTCATTCCGCTTGGCAATCGAGGCAGAACTTCCGGTTAAGGTGGCTGTAATAAATAAAGGGAGTCATTAAAGGCTTTAAAACTTAATTTAAATTCAATTTGTTCAGTTTAGCTATACTCTCTAGTTTTTAGCTATTTCTTTCCACCTGAGACTCCGCTAAGCTGCCATCACTGACACAGGCGCTCCGCTGAACGCGAGTGCTCACCGGCATTATGTAAACAACTTTCCACGCTGTTTTTCAATGAAAACTTATTTAATAAGTAAGTCTTACCCTTAGTTCTGTATTGTTGCAGCTGCCGAAGCGCGCACCAGCTGGTTTTATGTAATTTTGTGGCCGCCGACATGGTAAATGATCAAAATACGTTTCCAGGGCTGCGAAAAATAACCGATATGCGAAGATTACTGTAGATTCTATCGGAAATCGAGTTGACTGGTATATTTCCAACTCTGATAAACGGTCACACTGTACCAATTTTGTTTGTCATTCCGCTCGGCAAAAATTTATAAAACTGAACGATTTAAGTTGAAAATAAAAAGCACAAATAATGGATTTGGATATTAACCGCGACATGCCCCGTGCCGGCTTCAACTTCGACAACTGCAAGCGGTGAGAAACGCCTGCGGCTTCCGGCAATCCTCAAGCGGCTTTTACTTAAAAGTTCTTTTTTATTTCGCTTTCAGCAACGCGACTCTTCTGAAGGGGGGCTTCAAGCCGCCGACCACCACCAAGACGGGCACCACCATCGTGGGCATCATCTTCAAGGATGGCGTCATCCTGGGCGCCGACACGCGTGCCACCGAGGGTCCCATTGTCTCGGACAAGAACTGCGCCAAGATCCACTACTTGGCCAAGAATATATAGTGAGTTCCCAGATTACCCATAATATACTTAATATTTAACCCAAATCCCTACCCCGTACAGCTGCTGTGGAGCCGGCACTGCTGCGGACACTGAGATGACCACCGATCTGATCTCCTCGCAGCTGGAGCTGCATCGCCTGGCCACAAAACGCGAGGTGCGCGTGGTGGCCGCCAATGTGATGCTGAAGCAGATGCTGTTCCGCTACCAGGGCCACATCAGTGCCGCCTTGGTGCTGGGCGGAGTGGACAAGACTGGCCCCCACATCTATTCCATCCATCCGCATGGTAGCTCGGACAAATTGCCCTATGCCACGATGGGATCTGGTTCGCTGGCCGCCATGAGCGTGTTCGAGAGCCGCTGGCGTCCCGATATGTCCGAGGAGGAGGGCAAAAAGCTGGTGCGCGATGCCATCGCCTCTGGTGTGTTCAACGATCTGGGCTCCGGCTCCAACATCGATCTGTGCGTGATCCGCAAGGGCAGCGTGGAGTATCTGCGCAACCATGAGTTGGCCAACAAGAAGGGCGAGCGGCAGTTGGACTACCGCTTCAAGCAGGGAGCCACACCCATTCTGCACACGAGTGTCAAGGATCTGCTCATCACCGAACGCGTCCAGGCGGTAGTGCCCATGGAGGTGTCCTAGAGGACTCCGTTTTTTTCTACATTTTCACGTACATTTATTATAATACACGAGTTCTTGGCTCGGCGGATCTGCTTGGAGTGGTTCAATAAAAGGAAGCCATGCTTCGAATAAAGTGAGTTTTTATTTTGGGTTTTATATTAGACTAGTGGTACTCCTACACGGACGATGCTTTGGTCAATAATGAACACGTAACCGGGACTTAAATAATTAATTAATAATTCAATTTTTACAGAAAATAAATTGTTAATAATTCATTTTTCAGAGAAAAGTAATGAATTTTTCAGAGAAAATTTAAAAAAAAAGTATTTTTTATGCATTATTAACAATTTATTTTCTCTGAAAATTTAGTTAATTTTTTTCTCTGAAAAATTCCAGAGAAAACGAATTGATTTTTAATACAATTTACAGAGCAAAATATTTAATTTTTTTTTAAAGAAAAAAATCATGTATAATTAATTTTGTTCGAGGAAAATAAATAGAGCATTACCATTGAGTAAAATTCCTCCTGCTCTGTTAAGTAAATTAATCATTCCTGACACAAAAACTAAACTAATGATAAAGGCTTTTTCTGCCCCTTTCGAGCTTAACAATTAATTTTAGCTAATATCACAAGGTTTTAGAGGGGTCAATTCCTAACAAGTTGAAGGCACTTTCCATCTCCTTATACTAACCGATTAATTGGCACCAAGAATTCACTTGATTGAGTCAAATCATACAGGCTCCTCTGCTCCTTAACAGCCTAGCCTAAGCTAAGATTAATCTAAAAGCTAACAGAAGTAGGGGGAGCACCAGCCACGTGGTGTGATAACCACTGCTGGCGGTTGCTCCATTTGGCGTGGGTTCTAGTAGGTGTGACACCGTCAGGCAGGATAACGCTAAATTCGTGGTGATCCTGGGTGATTGGGCGTTTATTAACGATGAAATCTTCTCGGCCTCGCGGGCGCAGGCCTCCATTTGGAGACGCGACGGTCGCTTGACACTGCTGGCAGGCACCAGGGCCACGAAAATGCCCACTTCCATAGTAAGGAACCCTGTCATCTGGCACTCGCTGACCTGAACCAGGCCATCCAGTTGCTGGAGCACTCCATGCAGGGTCAACAACGTGGTGCTCTGAGCTCGCAGGCCATACATGGCGCGATCGAACTGCTTCCTGGAGTAAATAATACGGAAAGCTCCCCCAGCGCACAAAGGACAACAGGCGCCTGGGGGGACTATCAGGCGACAGTGCTTGGACACGGGAGCTGGACACACCACAGTTCGGCAGCGTCTGCCCATGTCGCTGGCCAGCAAACCGACCTCCCGACACCTTCCCACATAGTCAACCATCACGTATTCCGCTCGAGCAGCAAAGCTGCTCTTGTAGGTCACTCCATTGATGCCGCAAACGGGTGATGGCGATGCAGTCGTCCTGCTCGACTGGCAGGCAGACCAATAGGCCACCTGAGCCTGGGGATTAACTCGCAACATGGCACAGGCATTGGGATAGGTGCGTCCTTCGGTGTCACAGACCTCGCCCTGGTGGAAGGATGAGCAGTTCGAGGCGGTGGCATTGACTGTAAGGGAAGTATATCGAAATTATATCAGAAGCCTTTGAGTTACTTCTCCAACTTACCACACACATACTGCAAACAAGGCCTCTGCATGCTGGCCAGGCACACCTTCCTCCTGTCCAGGCACTGTGTTCCTTGGGGACAACTATTTGGACCCGCTGCCTGGCAGGCATTCCGGGCATTGCAGGCCCCATAGACATAGTCCCCCTCCGGCAGATGGCACTTGGCCACGCAGGCCGAGGGATAAGTATTCCCATTGGAGCCGCAAACGGGCACATAGTGAGCAGGACAATTGCACGGGAGACTGGTATAACTAGAGTCTGCGAACCCCGGCAGGCGACACTGCTGCTTGGTGCAGGTGATCTCTCCAGCGAAGCAACTGCAGAGATTACATTCCAGGTAAAAGGAGGAGCCATGGCGATAGCTTCTGCCTCCTGGCAGGGTGCAGTGGGCGTGGCTGTAACTCGGTAGAGGTTGACACTGCTCCAAGCGACCCTGTAATCCGCAGGAGCAGACTATGTGCTCGGCCAGCGGCAACTGGCCCACCTCGATTTTCTTGTGGTTACTTTTTCCCAGCCGCACATACGAGCCAAAGGGCACAAAGAGCTTGGAATCCTGTCCCAGGTTACAGCCTGGTATGCAGGAGTATCCTTGGTTTCCGCCTCGCTGCAGGATGCACACCTCGCTGCCGTTGCAGGGTTTCTTGGAGCACGGCGAGGTGATGCTCTGGGACTCTTCTGCAGTGGAATCCCCCGGCTTTAGGTAACCCTCCAGCGAAATACACGGCAAAGGGTCATCTTCATCCTTTTCCTTCAGCCTTGAGCAAATATCCTTGGGTCGCTGGTGTTGTCGCGTCCAGTCTAGGCACTCTTCTAGGAGCTCATGGCAATCCTCGCTGCAGATGCCATTGAAGAGATCCACACGAGTGCAGGGCCTGAGCTGGAGGGCACAGACCAGAGCCTGCCACTTTTCCGGGGCACAGCGACTGGTGTTTTTAATGAAGAGTTCCTGCCCAAGGACCCTCACAGTTCCTCGTTGCTGCAGGAGCTGCAGATCCTCCCGAGCGGCTGCATCGTGCTCAGGGGTGCAACTCCGAAAGAGTTCCGTTGGCCGATTGTTGAAGTTGGAGCAGAAGCTGAGACCCTGGCATCCCAACTCACATGGGGCATCCACACTGTCGATGCAGCGCCGCAGGTTCCTCTCCCCTGGCTGATCCATGCACTCGTTCTCAAAGCTGGATCTTGCCTCCCACCAGTTGCTAGTGAAGATCTGGTTGCACAAACGCCGGCACTTGTGGCTGCTGGCCTGCTCGCAGCACTGCCTCTTGGCTGCATCCATTCCTAAATGATTGGGCTCTCCCAGAGCTCCTCCCTTGCCTCCTAGGCGGGTGTGGGAGGGGGAACCCCCTGTTCCTCCAGATCCGCCGGGCACATACAGTTTTCCTGTGACCGTTAGAAAGCACTGCCAAAAGGGAAGTTGCGGCAGAGGAGAGCCACATCCCGCCGCCTCTAGACGCGAGAAGATCACCTCACTCCGCTCCATTCTAGTGGCGTTCTGGCGAAGGAGATTACGGCAGGTGTGCCGGCAATGCTCCTTGTTGCTGTACTCACAGCAGGGTATATCTGTGAAAGGAGTTTGGGAATTACTTCATGATCAAAAGTTTCATATTTCTGAGCAAACTTACACTGCTCAGCATTGGTCAGAGGAGTCATGTCCGTATGGTTGTGGATGCACTGCACCACATCCAAATTGCGCTCCCCACAGGCTCCGTTTATATCCACATGATCCTGGTTGTCATTTGAAGGCTCAAAGACAGCCCTACAGGCCTGGAAATATTTAACATTTTATTTATTTATTTAAATTTATTTCTTTAGTTAAGATTTATTCTTAATTTTATTTCCCACCTCCAGACACTCGGAAGTGCGGGCCTGACCACAGCACTGATCCGCCGCCTCCTGGCGCTCCAGGCAGTCGTACAGCGTCTGCTCATCGCTGCGCCGGCAGGTGTGCACAGGTGAGCGGCTGGAGGAGGCGCAGGCATTACGACAATGTGGCAGAACCCCAAATTGGCAGCAACGCCTGCCCGACCAGTCAGCTCCACGGGATACCGCTGTGGGATGAGAATGAAATTTAGTAAATGGAGGGAGAGAGCGGGGAAGCACCACTCACCATCGAGGGTCTGGTTAACGCAGGTCCAGAACTCCACCTGGTGGAGTTGACAATATTTGCGCAGTTCCTCGCGACTATCCCCAGCGCCGCCAGTGGCATATTCCACCAGAGATAACTGGAAAAAATATGCATAAATTGCCATAGACAACGAGTTATTAATCGCAATCAGACTTAATCATCGGCAAAGCGATTAACCCGCTCCTGACCCGCAACCTGTTGGGGTCTCAAGTGCTCTCAAGTCTGCAGTATTTCAATTTGAACACTGGGAAAATTTTCAAGTCCAGAGAAATCTTTATAAAATCTAGAGAAATTAATTTTTATCTTTTAGAAAATTAATTATAGATTAATCTTCCTGCTAAATTATTATAATAAGTTCTTAAAATGTTTTTTATTTGCTTTTGTCAAACTTTAACCCCATTTTTCCTAAGTGCCTGGGGTTAAACTGAGGGTCGAGAGTCTCAGGTTTGCAGTTTTGCTCTAAAAACATGCAGGTTGCATTTTTGTGCTGATTTCTTTTCCTTTTTTGAAATTTTTTTGGGGTATTATGTTACATTTCTGAATGCTGTTCTGCTCCTGACACCATCATAAATAACATTTTACAGCCTCTTCCCTATCTCGCTCTATCTCTCTGTCTGTCTCACACTCTCTATCGATAAAGAACCGGCCCAGGAAACTTCAATAACAAATTTCCAGGCTCATTCCCATTTAAAGTCTGAGGCGGGCATATCTGCCACAGTAATCTGAGTAAAGCGATGTCTATCCCAGATACTTCGTGTGCTTGTCGTCCTCAGAAACTTGTCTGGATCTTGAGCCTGGTGGCATTGCCATAAATACAAATTAACATTAACATCGGGGCGTGGGTAGAAAGGGGTTTTAGGTGAAATTTTAAATATATATTTAAAGTAAGGAGAAGGACCCTTGTTTTCAAGGAAAAGTATTATTGTCCCACGATTATATTATATTTGTACTCAAATTTCTTATTACACTTTATAGGTTAATACTGTTCTATTTTCCAAAGTATTTAAAAGATTCCTAAGGGTAAAAATAAATAATAACCATGTCCCTCCACCCTGGCATACCCTAATTTCCCTTTCAACGCTGTTAATATCACCATTTATATGGCGTAATTGTAGTTGTCCGATTTAATTACATGTCTATATGGTAGTTCCTCCCTCTGAGTTTATACCAAATTGCATGTTACCCTTTTACAGCTACGCCCCTGGTGGGTACGCACTTCTGTGGCATGTGTGTTCCTGGCTGGATTCCCCTCCTCAAGCTCTAAGCTCTCGGGTCTCAGCTCTCGGCGTGTCTGTTGCAGTTTTGTTAATGAAGTGTCCGTGGCCATGTCACGCACTCCCACACACAACATAGTGGATAAATACAGGGCATCCCACCGGAATCCCGAGGACAACATGCCCACCTTGGCACCGGGAATCCCACCATCAAGATTAGGGACCCTGCTGCAATTATCAGGCCTCCAGCCACAAAAGACTATTTTGTCAATAATAAAATGAGCGTAAATTTTCACTTATCTCGGCGAGATCGTCGTCGTACGTCTCGGGTTCGACTTTTCACACATTCAAGGAATAATTTCAGAGTGGGGAGAGGAGTCAGGTATCAAAGGAGAGTGTCTCCTATTTCGAATATTTCTACCATTTCTACGACACCCACTTGTAAAAAGCAATTCAAAAGTGGATTTAGGGGGGAACGCCCATGGGAACCCAACCGGTCTTCTATCTGTCTCTCTGTGCATTATCCTGTTTGTCAGTTTCAATTTGGCCAAAAGATTTAATGCCTTCATTTGCATTTCTAAATGAAAAAATTGGCAAAACCCCAACCCACTTTCGGCTGGGAAAACTAATTGGTTTTGGGGGTAAAATTGTTATGATTACAAAGTTAAATGATGTCAGTGATTTGATTGCCGGCATTGCCTCTAACTAAAACGGGGGCTAGGAGCTGAGCAAAGCCGACCAGGCTACCGACTAGACACACACACACACACCCAACACACACTAGACACTCACTCTTCATAGACAACAAATTGATTTTCAGCCGGCTTGGGTTTTATGAATGACTTTGAGTGGCAAACTGGTTGGTCTGGCTCTCTATGACCACTGGGAAAAAAATGTTTAACTATTTGGATAGTGATTCTATATTTTTTTTCCAACCAAAAATATGTATCTTAGATATTTATTTATAAAATATTCTATATCAATTTTCATATTATTTTTCAAACTGAACTTGACTTAATTTATAACTGCCTTTAAAGAAAAATTGAAACTGATCCCTCTTTAATTTCTTTAGCACAGAGAAACTATTTTAAATAATATTTTAAATATATATTTATAGTTTCTTATACATATTTTTTTCCTCTCAACTTTGTTTGATAATTTCTTAATTACTAGTTATCAATTCTTATGCAAAAAACAATGACAACAATGTGGTTTTCTTCACTGCATTAGACTGGGCCTTTGGCCTGAGTTTGGCTTTTGAGCCGCAATTACTTGTTGACCAGTTTATGCTAATTAACAATGCAATTTGTACGGATTTTTCTCTCCTTTTGGGCACAAGGCTCTGGCTGGCTCAACGGATGTGGGGATATAAACACATTCAAAGTTCCACCGAAATCGAGGCGACCACTAAAACCTGTCATAATAATTCTCGATGGCTTTTCTTCGTGTGACAGTCCGTCGGATCAACGCTTATTGAATTCTAAATGCATATTACTTAGTATGCACCACCGATCGCACCATTCATAAGCAGGCAAGGAAGAACCACGAGCACATTAAAATACCAGGAAATGCATCACTCTGGCTCGATCGGTAGTTTTTCCACCTTATCGGCTTGTCCAATCTGTATCTGATCTGCTGTCCGAGGTGTTCATACTGCCGTAGATGGCTGACTGGCCAGCTAGCCCCTGGCTGGCGTTTAATATTTATGACAGACACACATCATTTCCCTTCGAGTTGGCTTTGTACTCCGGCTTAGGCGCCTCGCAGCACCACCGTATAGGGTAAAAATAGTTATGAACGTAAATGTTTTGATAGTAATTTCTATAGAAAAAGGCTTAAGGAAATTCATAAAAATTATGTAAGATAAATATTTAAATTATTTGATTTATTTAATGTTTCAAAGGCTTTCACAACTATTTTTAAAATGTTTTGTTAAATCAGACCACTTCCATTCCTCGATATTCTTGATATGCCTTCCTATAACAATATTATTATTTATTATTCCTGATTCTTTAATTTAAAAAAAAAAACATTTTTTCAAAAAATATTCCCTATTTCCCAACGTAAATCTCCGTTTTTTTATACTTTTCACTTAATAAACTTGATAATTTAATGTCGTGTAATAAAACTTTTGCCTCGAGCTGTAGATACCACCCGTTGCATCCACTGAAGCTGCACAATTCTTACGCATTTTTTGATATACGAGCAAATGCAAAGACGGACTTAAAGTTAAACCCCCTTAAACCCCCCGATCGTCATACTTACATTTTCGCATGCTGTGCGACATGAGCCGAAGACCTGATTGCAACATGTGAAGATATCTGCAAGAGACGCAAAACAAACAGAAAATGAGCATGTTTCGAGATTGAGGAAAACAACAAGTAAGTGAGCCAGAGTGCAGCGTATCAGGGTTTAATGGCTTGGCTCACGCATTTTGACACCACTCAGTAAATTAAAATTTAAATAAATGCCACGGCAAAGCAGCGCGAGATCTGGCGGAGGATCGTTAAAGGAGGAGCGCGATCAAGATCGCCACATGTGAGTCTGCAGATGCACTTCCTCTGGCACAAATCACGATGCTCCTATAGAGGGGCGGGGATTCGGTTTTCGCACTAATTAGGTGGCAGGGTATCCGGCTTATCTACAAGTTTGCCTGGTGACTGATTACTTATTAAGCACTTATTGCTTGTTTTTCTCTTATTTTTTCCCCCTCATTGCTTTGGTTCATTTGGAAGATTGCTCATTGGGTGTTGGACTTTTCTGGCGAAAAGAAATGGGGGAGCTTGTGGTGGGATGCGGTCGGAGATGACAGCGTGATACGATGGATGGGTGAAGGAAAAAAATAATAATCATAAAAAATATATATAAATATTTAGGGGATAGTAAAATATATGATGATATGTAGACAAGAAAATAATAAGAAAGGAAATAAATATACTAGGTAAATGTAAATGTAAAGAGTTAAAATTCAGAGTTTCAGAGATAAATTGCTTGGGTTATCCTTT
>JAEIII010017869.1:0-12297 GCA_018905755.1 Drosophila ohnishii | reverse complement strand
GAGTATCTATTCAAAAAAGTTTAAAGCTAAAATATAAATTTCAACCGAACACTATAGTATTCCTTACCTCTGGCCCACGTGGGTGATGCCCTGCTTGACCTGGTTCATACCGTCGCGCATCTCGGCTATGAGAGTTTGTACATCATAGCCGGTGGACTGGATTTGGGCTGTGGGCGCGTGCTTCTGATTCGTTTGAATGTTATCAGTGCGCACATTGATATCGCCCACCAGCTGGCGAATCTCGCGGATCGAAGAGAGCAGCACATTCTGGTTGGTAAGCAGCAGATCCACATCGCTCCTGCTGACCGCTCCTACTGGCAACTGTTGCTGAACTCCGCCAGCAGCGGGCGCCTGCGGCACAGCCTGTCCAGCATTTCGTGAGACAAGCGACAAGGTGGTCTCCTGGCGGCCAATGATCTCGTCCACCTTGCGCGATAGCTCGCGCAGATGATCAGCAATCTGACTCTGACCCTGCCAGATCTGGCGAAGCTCTCGCTGGTTCTCCGACTCGTAGAACTCCTCCCAATCCTCTTCGTCTTTGTGCTGTAAGTGAATTCGATTAGTGACGATTATCTCGGTGGCGCCGATAAGCCGTCCAGCTGGCCTGTGCCCTATCAGTGTTGGTGTCGTCGTGGCAGCCAACAACAACAGCACCGCTCACCTCGTCCGGATGCTCCTTCTTGTACTCCTGCTTCTGTTTCTCCAGCTTGTCCTGGTACTCCTTGTACTCCTGCGTCAGCTTCTCCTGGTTGTCCACCTTGGGCGGCTCCTGCAGCTGGCCGGCGGCGTGCAGCGACGTGGTCAGGAAGTGGAAAACATCGTGATCGTCGGCCAAACCCCCGGTGGCAGCCGAGATGCCAAAGTAGCCGTTCTTGGGCAGATTAACGCCGTCGGCGCGCAGACACAGCTCGTAGTCGTCGTTGTTGTTGGTCATCCCGTTGTGGATGAGCACGGTGAGCACGTTGTTGTAGTACTCGATGCGCGCTCGCGTCGGGAAGGGCTTGTTGCGGAAGTCGCGCAGACAGCCGCTCAGCAGCTGGGTGGTGCCGTCGTTGGCGTGGTCGTACAGCTTGGTGCCGTCGTTCAGCACGGCGCTGATGTACGGATTGTTGTGCTTGTTGTCGTTGTCGAACGAATCGAAGATGATAGCCAGGCCGTTCCAGCGGTCCGAAGAACCAAACACCGGCCCATTGTAGTCACCCTTCTCGGTGGTGTACCAGAAGGCCAGGCCATCGGCTCCGATTCTGCCACGGCCCGTCACCCGGAAGACAATCTCCACGTCCCACCAGTCGAAGTTCGTCTGCGATTTTGTCCAGATGGCGCCCTTCTGCGAGCGCAACGACGGCGCCACGCGCACACTCTCCGAGCTGGCGATGGCATCTGCAATGGAACGGGAACGGACACCGTCAGCCTGATGAGCAACAAGTTGTGGCAACACCACTAATCGTGGCTAAAATTAAAACCCAAACAAAGTGCCTGCGTGTACACTTTTCTGCTGGGTCGCCGCCGACGCGCGCCATCTCGCTCGCACTCGCGGCCGGCAGCGGCAGCGAGTGGGCCAAAACAACTGACGTGGAGCTGCGTCTACTTACTTCCCCCGTACTCCCAGAACGGCACGGTGCCGTCCTTTTGGGCCAGGTATGGCGGCTTGAACGAGTACTTGTACTCGAAGCGACGGTGGACTCCGACCGCCCCGGGACTCAGGTTGCCAGTCGCATGGGTCTGCCACGCCAGGATGCAGAAAATGGCCAGGAATTTGCAAAATGTTGGCAGCATCTCAAAATTTTAATTTGACAACTGCACGGCAGTGTGACCGCGTCCTCTCCGATGAAATATACCAACCGGCCAAGGGATGTATACTAGAATGTGGCATTTGTTTGCTTCTGAAAAATACCATTGATATACAACGTTTCCACTGCGCAGTATTTTGGAGTTTTACGTTAAGAAATCTGTGGTGTTTTTATTTAATATTCGGCTAACTCCAAATATGCAGGCAATAGTAATATTATTTGTTTGAATCCTATAAATTTTCTTTTAAAGCAATATTATAGTTTATAATTGTTAGTTGCTATTTATAATAAAACAAACAAACCAATTTTTTAATGACGTTGAGGTGGAAAAACATTTATTTTGGAAAATTTAAAAAGTGTTTACGTTCAGTTACAAAATAAACAAAACTGTAGCAAAATACGCGTCATTTATGTGAGCTGGTGCACACATATGTACATACGACCATACATACATATCATATCCATACATGTTTATCAATACATTTATTGTAAAATTATTTCGTTAGTTGTTTCAATTGCCTTTTGCGTGATATCACCAAAGTAGTAGTATTCCATCCGTTTCTCCAAAGTTCCTTTAGCACAGTGTGTATAAATTGTTGTGTTTTTTCGTTTTCAATTTTCCTTAATTTCCTGTTTGTAGTTGTCGTAGAGCTTACAGCTAGCATTATAATAGGTTTTACTGTCTCAGTAGCATATACCATATAGTGTGGGCTTTATAAAATATTGTTAGTTGCTCAGTTTAAGTGATAGCTTCGTGTGCAGATCCGAGTGCCAGTATCATGTGTTTTTGCATCCTCCTTCGTAAGTCGCAGCATTTTACAAATCTGTTTTTAGTTACTTTACTCCTTTTTAAATCACAATCACTTTCGTGTGTTAGTTGTGTGTGTGCGCAAACTAAGAGGGAAAATAACTCAAAATAAAGAATACAAGTCAACTGAATGGGTTTTAGCTTGTTTATTACAAAATCATAATTAAACGAAGGCGCTACATGGCGTAGCGAATAATTAAATGATGCATGAGCGTGCGTGCAGTTCAATAATATTTTCAATTCATTACAAATACGATAATAAATTAAGCTTAAATGGTTTTTTATGGATAGTTCTTTGAAGTCGTTAAGTACTGTCAGAAATCATAACAGTGGGGACAAGACATCTGTCTCAACTATTGGCTTTTTTCGAATGTTAAACTCGCATAAAGTAATCGTGCGCGCACCTAAACTACAAAATACAAAAACTATATTTGTATACATATTCTACAATATATGTATGTATATATCGTAATTGTTAGATCAGTAATAACCGGACACCTTGACCGAGCTTCCAAATCCGGCCATTCATATACTCCATTCTGTTATTGTTTGTTTTCCGGCATCCATTTCAATTGGAGTCTTGCAATTTCAAGATCACTTTATATCCTAGGCAATCTTACATTTAATCGCGGGTGTAAATCGATTCGAACGCAGTTCAGTGTTGCAAAAAAATTAGGAACGAAAACAAGTTTTGTAGTTGTGTCTGTGTGTTTCATAAACTGGATAACAAATGCGTTTGCAAGTAGGCGCCAGGGCTGTGTGACTGTGTGGCCTTTAACTCTGTGGACTAAGGTGAACAACAATATAATCAAGTTATACAAAAAATAATAATAATTCAAGAGGTCCTGTGACGGCCTGGCGGAAAGAAATGCAGTCAATACGCATGATTCGCTGCAATTCACATAATACAATCGACAAGATTCGCTGCAGTTGGTTACAATTTCAGTTGTGTGTGTGCGATCAATGCGCGTGCTGGTAGGATCCGGATCCGGCAGATCCCGTCGTGCCAAACACGCTCATCAGATCGCCCTCGTAGAGGGCAATCAGTAGCATTATCCCCACGCCGCTCAGCATGCCCAAAATCTGCAGCAGAAACTGGCCCAGCGACTTGTGCGAGGCCGAGATCTCGGGCATCTGCAAGATAAACCAGAAAAAGTTAAAATCGATTGGGAAATAACTGCTCGAACTACTCACCATGTCGACCAGAGCAATGTAGATAAACAGACCCGCTGCCACGGCAAACATCCATTGGGCGACGTCCTGCGACTGGCCAAAGGCAATGCCGAAGATCATGCCGATAAAGCTGAGGACGCCTGTTAACAGGTTGTAGTAGACGGCAGACTTCACGGACATGCCAGCCTTCATCAGGATGGCAAAGTCGCCCAGCTCGTGCGGTAGCTCGTGGCAGAATACGGCCAAAGAGGTGGAGAAGCCACCGGCTATGTTCTCAGCAAAGGCTGCGCCTATGGCCATGCCGTCAGTGAAGTTGTGCAGCCCGTCGCCCATAATTATCATCCAGGCAACGGCGCTCAGCGTTTCAGGCGGCGAGTGGACGTGTCCGTGGCGATGGCTATGGCCATGGTGCGAGGACTCGTGTTCCCGCAGTATCACAGTCACATGATCGTTCCGCCCGTCCGTCTCCTTGGCGCTGTTCGTAGCATACACTGCATTACCGTCGAGATCGGTAACGATGGTGTTGTTGTCCTGCCCCTCCTGCTGCTGGTGGCTGTTGTGCTTGTGATTGTGGTGGTTCATCTCCACGCAGTTCGAGTGCAGCGTGGAGAGCAGGGACTCGGCGGCGGCGGCCATGTCGCCGGAGCCGTCGTGATCGACTACACCGTTGCGAAGCTCCGAAGCGGAGGCAGCATCTCCGCCGGCGCCTGCCGTCGAGCTCACGCCATCGCCGGGCAAATGCATCCACTCGCTCTGCTTGTTGTTCATGGTGATCTCGTCGTAGCAGTACGGATACGAGCTGTACTTCTGCTTGCAGATCTTGTCCCCGGCCACCGAGTTGTTTACCGATGAGTCGGGATCCCGCATAACCTTTGCCCGAGACGGCTTCTTCGTCTCCTTCTTCTCCACGCTCTTGCGCCACTCCGAGATCATGGTGAGTGCGTGCTCTGTGACGTAAAAGAAGATGATGCCGGCCAGGCAGCCCAGCCCCTTCATGATCATGCCCCGTTCATCCTGGCCTGCCAGTGACTATCAGCAAAAAGAAAAAGGAATTTAACATTAGTCATGAGTGTCTAGGGAAGGGAATTATCTCTACTCACATGGGGCAGCAAGTGCAGCAGGGCATCGCCGGTCATCGTACCCACGGCCAGTGACACCAGATACTGGATTATGTACTTGTAGTACCGGGAGCCCATAAACGGTATGATGGCCACTCCTACCAGGCCGAGTAGGCCGCAGGCAAACACCGAAATGAAGGCATATACCCACACTGCAAAGAAAATTAGGATATATTTAAATTTTTAGTAGTGAAAGAAGGCATCGAACTCACCGTAGAAGATGTCCTTGTCCTTCTCCGACTCCAGCAGCTTCTCCGTTGTGTCGATGTCGAAGAGAACCGCCGGCTCTATACAGCCGCCGCTCTGAGATTTCAGCTCATGCAGAAGAACGGGGCACAGGTGCAGGACATCCCTTTCGCTGAGCGTAAAGTTCTGGGTCTTTTCGCCAAGCGGGTGGGTGTGGTTGTTGAGCAGGGATGTGCAGGCGACATTGGAGTTGCTGCCATTGTTGTTTAACGTACAGTTGTTTAGCTGCTGCTCGTGTTCGTGATCCTCCTCGTCCTCGTCGTGGTCATGATGGTGATCGTGAGGCTGGACATGGTGCACAAGTCGACTAGCTGGCACGCACTGCGGATGAAATAAAAAGAATGATTAGAAATAAGTTCGATCCCAGCAGAGAGGCCAACTTACAGTTCCATCCGTTCCCACTCCACTGACCAGCGATGGGAGACTGAGCTGCTGGAGTAGACCCTCGAAGCCGCTGCTGTCCATTTGCTTTCTCTGGACCATCAGCTTCTCGAGATAGTACTGGGTAAGCTGCGGGAGGCGGGATTCGGAATCGCCATGGCCATGGTCGTGGCCAGCGTGGCGCTTTTGTCTCCTCGAGGGCGGGCTGATGCTGTAGTTGGGGGTGTCGTCGTCGCCAGCAACGGAGCGTTGCTGCCGCCGATCGGTGGTTTCACTGGAGGGACTCGGGCTCTTGTAGACTCTGGCATTTAGCGGCAGCTCTTCACTATGCACCATTACCATGGCCGGGCCCAGGAGGCTCTCTACATGATCTTGGCAGTGCAGGCGGTGTGCGCAGAGCAGGCACACCACACAAACAGCCATAATGTGACGCGCCATCTTCCAACGCGTCTGCTTCCGCTTCCACTTGAACTCCTTCGACTAAGGTAAGAACTCTTCAGACTCTCTCGTAGTTTCGGGATTTTATTGTCCAGCGATCATTATATATCCGCCAGTCAGTTAGTCTTCAATTTGCGCGCCTATATGGATCTGAAATGGATCAACAAATTCAGCGGGGATTATTAAATAATGAAAACAAGTACAAGTACAGTGAGAACACCAACACACACAAGTGTGATCTGATTAAAAATGGCTTATGGAGAGCTCCGCCGTCAGAACCTCGTCAACATCCCACATCCCACACCCATTGGGCCCGCGTTCCGCTGTGAGGCACTTACAAAAGCCAGTTACCCATACCCAAACCCATTGCATAACCAAAATAGTCAGCGAACCAAAGCGGAAGTTCAAGATCGTTCGTTGGTGGATCGGATCGACACCTCCAAATATAGACCCCAGCGACCGCAGACCACAAGCACAGAACAGCAGAGTGGATTCAGGTGGCCCAAGATCGCCATAAATGGGGAGTTTCGCTGCATTTGCTTGCGAGTGGTAAACAAAGACATGTTCTGTTTTTGGCAATGGAGATGTAGATCATACATTAATTTTCTTAATTCCCAAAAGCAATCAAAAAGTTTAAAGCAAAGATTATTTAAATTTTTGAATATTTAATTATTTGTGGAAGGAGCTCAGCAATTAAAACCTCTTTGAAGACTTTAGACTTTTATCAATTTGTTAAATTTACTAAAACCGTCTTGCCTTAACATTCCTTTGCCTTATCAAATCATGTTACTTTTAAAATTACACAAAGTTTACAATCACATTTTGCTGGGGTTTGATTTGTTTTTTTTTATTTTAGCTATATAGTTATCAACTTTGTCATTTCTATAATAGATAGTTAGACAGTAGTTACATAACTCTAACATCTTTACCACAATCAACTAACGGTGGTTAACTAGTTTCGGCTCCCGGTTAGGAGCTAAATCCGCGAGCGATTCCATGCGGCTTCTTCGACGCGGTGACGGCGAATGGCACGCGCCAAAAGATTTCAGCAAGAAAATAGTTGCAATTTCCCACCACAAACTGAAAATTACTTTGTTATTGTTATCCGATGAGAGGATAGTGGTGGCTCTAACTACTTGTTGTTGCTAGATTGGGCGCGCTTGGGACTCAGACAACTTTGCAATTGCGCATTAATGCCACAAACTTGGGTAGTTAGTTCAACGGTCCTGCATTGAAATCCAATTTATTGATAAAACTTTGGGGAAAATTTACGACACAGGACGTGGGCGGTTGGGTTGGTTAGGTGTTCGGTTATCGACTTAATAAAAGCGAAAGCCCAGCACAATAATAATAGAAACGTCATTGTTGGTTTGCATTAAGGCGAGAAAGTCAGGAAGGGAATGTAAAGGAAGGAGCGTAGCGTCAAGGTCGCAGGAAGTGGGCGGCTGTCATTGCACCCGTGCCGTGGCATTGACAAGGACACGCGTCGCCATCGCTCCTCAAGGTGAAAAGGGGTTGAGTGTCAAAGGTTGAGGTTGGCTTTGCACTTGTTGAGGAAATTAACTGCCATCGCTGCGCGGCAATAAAAATCAATCAGCGAATCAGCGAGGCAACTTCTGATTATTATTCGCTTGCAATTTTTATTGGGCATTTTCCAAATTTATATTCCCTAAATCAGATCAGGCCCAATTCATCGGCAAATATTCCCAATCAATCCCGCAAACTGAGTCAATTGGTCAAGTGCTGCCGCCATTGACTGACTGACTGACTGCTTTCATTCGTATTTTAGTTTTTGTTATCTCTTTTTATACTTTGTTGTTTGTAATCAAGCCTCATTTAAATTCTGTTCGCGTGATTTTAATGAAATCACTGGGAGAAAAATGCTTAACGAGTTCGGTTTTATGTCGCCCTCAATGCTAAACTTGTCACTAAACTCAAATGGAGGAGGAGCAGGCATCAATTAAATTCACTTTCATTGATAATAAATGTTTTGTAAAACGTAAAAATAGCACTGATTGAGGTCGTACCCTGTTCGAAGAACCCTTTTCACGTGAGATATGATAGTGCCCCAAACCGATCCACGATCCGAACTACTGGCGAGCTTTGCACACGATTCGCAACTGAGCGGCGCGCGTCGCTTGCGTTCGATTTATAAGCCAGTTTCATAGTTGGTTGATTGACGGTTCATACATACGTACGTCTGTATACGTATGTATGTACATGTTACAAACATCGTATATCGCTATGTAGACACATTAAAGCGTGCCCACATCGAGGGCGTGGCTGATCGCGGACCATGGCCAGAACCAAGCGATGCCAACACTTAGAATTTGTTCTTTTAACTGCACTTTCCTTGAGCTCTTTTTTTTTCGACACTCCTCCGAGTGTTAGTTTTTCATAAATATGAATTTATGCTCATATTAAATTGTAATTCTTAAACCCATCATAACTACGATATTCTCTACAGCTTTGAGAATCGTAATAAGCCTGTTTTTTATATTTATAATTTACAAACAAATACAAATACTTTTCTTATAAATTATTAACAACATATTGTTATCAATTCCTAGGAAATACCCTATGCTTTGCTTATTTGTATTGAGCAATCATTATATATTTATGTATGTACTTGATTATAAGCTTTAGCAGCTGGTGTTAAAAACACAAACACATAATACATATATAAAAAATAAAATACAAATAAATAAATCAAACACTAAAGCTCATAAATTTTGTAAAAATGTAAACCATTTTCTATTAAAAACTAATTTTTTCTGGCTTGTCGAATACCATTTTCTGACTCAACGCAAATGAAATAAATTTCGCCGAGTTAGCACGCCTATAGTTCACGTAGTATCCCCCAGCCTAAACAAACAGTAATACATCTGTTTATTGCCTCAGGCTTTATGCTGAGGGAATGGAAATGTGTTTCGCATGAGATCTTTTTCTCCTAGACTGAAATTAAATCCTTATGTAAACTCTGAAATCTTCTGCCTCGATTCTTGGACAGATAAATAATGATACGCATAATATCAACAGGTTTAAATTTCACGTGCTACTCGTCTGGTAAAATTCTAGGATATTCTAAGGAAATCTTTGGTGACTCACTATTACTGTATTTCACATGGTATCTCGGGTTCGTTCTGCAAAATTTAGGCCCTGCGCCATTTTTGCTGTTACAAATATTAAGTGAATTATTTCTTATTTGTTGGAACCCATTTGGGAATAGTTGGCATAATGAATCTTAATATGGCGTGTTCACTAAGACTGAAATTGAGTGAACTCAGATTTCCAAGAACCCATTTCACAAAAAAGTTTAGCTTACAGTATAAAAATCCCTTGATATCTCCAGCATTGAATTTCACGCAAATTGTGCAAAATTGTGAAATTCAAACATATGTATGTATGTACATGAGTATGTACTCTAGAAACTCAATGCTGAGTCAGCATAAATGTATTTCACTTGAAATCTCCAGTTCACTCAACATAATGTTTATTCTGCGAAATCAAGTTGCGCGTGGCGTGGAATGAACTCAATTTTCAGTGAACCCATTTCGCATAGCGAGTAGACGACATAATCAAATTTCGCATGATATCTTCTATATGAAACAGAAGACAAGTGATAAATGGGCTGATTGAGTCAATAAATTGAAATAAATTTCACGTGATATCTCGATTGTTTATTCTATCAAATTTTAGCATGCCATGCACGCATCACAACATTTCGCAGGCGATCGCTCAAAGTAAAAATGATAAATGGGTTCATAGTGATGAGTCATCTAATCAAATTAAACATGATATCTCCACGTTTGGAACCTTGGAACCCTCTGGGGTTCTGACTCGACACTATTAAATATCACATATGTATTATCTCCATTTAACGACCTGAAAAGTGGCTCGCTAAGCTCCTCATTTATATACCCTTGTGTACCTTGGGCTGACGCAATCTTTACTGCTTCAGCCTAAAATTTCACACAGACATCTACACTCAATATATACTCGCTACCTGCCAAGCAATTTATCTTTTACCTGTGAATTTCATGTCGAGAACTCCAGTCAAACAACCTGCGAAAGATACCTTCAAACGTATATGTGTGTATGTATCCGTAAAAGGAACGCTAGCACGCACATATTTCTGCATTATCTTTGTTCATTTTCGGTGAGCCAGGTAATCGCTGGCCCAAAGCTTAATGTGAAATTTCAGTAGACTTTTGTTTTTCGAGAGATACGAAAAGACTGAGACCCTAGGCCATGTGACTACCACATGGAAGCCCCGTTCTGGAGGGTTAAATGCTCAGCGCTTCCGCGCTTGAACCCCAACTTTGCAGAGGTAGATCACGTCGGAGCGTTACGGATCTGATCGACTCCGGGACGAGGCTCTGACCTTGCCACGCTCGCCGACTGCTGAATTACGTGGCTTGACTTGGGATTTTAATATGCGACAGCGCGGGCAGCGCGACTGACACATAACTGATGTTGAAGGGCTGGCCATAGGCGATAAATAATTCATTCGGGGGCATTGGAACGATAGTCGTCGTATCGTAGTAAACTAAAGAATTGTTTGTTTTCCGTATATCATCATCTCCGGTTACGGCGCCAGGTTGCAATCCGCTTGTAATTGCATATTGCACTCGGCAAAGTGGACATAGTGCATTGCAAATTGCAGTGCCTCATGAATAATTGATTCGGCGGTGTGTGGTCAATGGAGAATTTGCCGGCCGATAAGGATACTTCTGTCGGCCAGCAGCATTATCTATGATTCACCGCCCGCCGCCTCCCACACGTCTGAAAATAACAACGTGAAGAGCAGCCGAAAGTGCGAAAGAAACACATGTTGATATATGGGTCAGTGGCGATAACAGTGGTGGCTTGAACGAGAGGGGCCGGTTTTCCTTTTAAAACCCCCTGGTAATTTATATAAATTTTGTATAAGCAAAAAAAATTCTCAAATAATTAGGATTTACATTTTTGAAAGAATTTCAAAAATTACTCATTAGATACTTTAGATTTATTCTTGTAAGAATAAAACTAATCAAAAAATTTTAGTCTACCTTAAAACAGCCTTTGCTGAAAACCAAGTTGCCCCAAAACAGATTTGACCCCCGTTCCGAAAATAACTCCGATAACCGCGGCACTGGACCGATAAGCATTCCCCCGCTATGTGCTACCAAATCCTCTGATTTTGCGTAATTAGGCTTCCAATGATAGCGATGGAAATAACATTCGAAATTGTGCTAAATTATGTATCAGAAATGTTCATTGAGTATGAGTATGTATGCTCTAAAATAGCATAAAAACGTGCTGAATGCTTGTGTAGTTACGTGTGCATGTTGCCCTGCCTGAGTGTGTGTGGCGGGTGTCAAAATCACTCGCACATGGAAATTTACCGCTATAAATATAACACGAGTGGGCGGCATAAGGGGCAGGGGACGGATGGGGGGCCCGTCGCATGCATTTCCAATACTTGATCCAAAACTATCACGAACGTCAGTAATTAATATAGCGACTTCTAACTCACCCGTGGATTTACCGGACTGTTTAGCACATCACACACACGCACACGGCTGTATTTATCAATTCACAGAGTTGGTGAAGCGCGGGGATGGGATGGATGATGCTGCTGCTCCGGCGGACTGCACAACCGTATGGACAGAGCTATGGAGCCAATGCGGTGGGCGTGAATTAGAGGCGCGGTCGCGATAGCGCCGAATGTCAATTACGTTTCAGATTAACAGATTAACACAGAAATCCGGAGCGGAGCGGCAAAATTCGCACGGACTGCAGACGTCGGACGCCACCAATACCAACACGGCCACAATTACGCAAGGGGCGGGCTAACTGTAAACATTCTCCGGACACGAGGGGGGTTAAACATATGCCGCCGCTGCCATCTCACTTTCGCACGCACCGCCAACACAAAAAATCCGCAACTTAACAAAATTTTTTTTATAATAATAGCAGGCTATCGATAGGTGGTGCGGTTAGACTGGCCGTTCGCGGGATTTCAAACAACTTTTTGGTATTTTTAAATTCGATATTTTTACATACCGATAGGTTCCAATACATCGAACCACAGTTTATGGCCGTATGACACAGTTATGGGGTTTCCATTAATTTAACGAATAAAGAAGGCCGCAATTCGCAGCGTATGACTATGAATTTCTGAATTCCTCGTCGAAGTATTTACGCAGTAAATATGTTTTTATGTTATGTTTTATGTTTTTACTTGAGTAAAACCCTATGTCAAATCTTTAATGAAATCTGTAATGAATGCATAATGTTATAATCTATGCGACAATTTTTTTTTGTAATATTCCAACCTAATAAAAATAAATCAAATCAG
>JAEIII010017853.1:0-10563 GCA_018905755.1 Drosophila ohnishii | reverse complement strand
TATATATACATAGACATACAATATAGAAATTCCATTCGCCATTTTGCCATCTCACATCGATATCGGACGATAGGATTAATTCCGAGCGGAGCATCGTCGAAGGATAACACTAAACTTTTTCTCTCAGCCAGATTTATTCGAAATTTTGCGCTCAACCAACAACAACAAATTTGTTAACATATATAAAAACTTTGCCATCAAATATTGTTACGCTAGTTATATATACAAGCATATATATATATATAGAGAAACTTTGGTTTGGAATACTTTACACAAACTTTGGCTTGACCCTTTTGGCTTTTGGAGGCGCGGCAACACGATGCTCCGCTACATCTCGACTTTCCACTAAGAAAATACCAAATACCAATTAAAAGAATCGCTTGTTTTCAACAAATTGTGATAGTAGTCATAAAAAATATTAAGTAAATTCGTAAAAACTAACTAAAGACAAACGGAAAGCGATAACCAAAACAAAAAAACAAAACACAAAAGACAAACCAATCAAACAATTGTATAGAACCGAACTCTCATAACGAAATCCCAGACCCTAGTCCCGCTCTGAATAATTCATAGAAGCAGGTCGGGATTAGGGATTTGGAAAACCAGAAGAAAGCTAGATTTACCATAAATACCCATACCAGAAATCCATAATGGGGATAAGCAGCGGAACCAAAAAAGAACTCACTGAAAAAACCACACTCAAACACAGCCCCACACTCATTCACTGTCCACATTTTTGAAATAGTTTTAAAAACAAAATCTTATGTAAAAAACCAAAAACAAAACCAACAAACATCTAACGGATTATAACAATATATAATATAGATATAACAACATATACATATAGCTTAGCAGAACAGATATAACGCACGTTGCTTATGAGAATTTTTTAAATCATACAAACCAAACCGAAGAAGAACAAAAACAAACAAACAAAACAACAATTTGAATGCAAAACGATTAAAATTTTTTACTTAACGTGTCTTTATCAATAAACAAATTAAACCAGCTAACGGCCTATTTAATAAACAAAGAACAAAAAACAAAAAAATGAAATGAAACCAAAACAAAAATGGAGAAATGCTAAACCAAAGATGTTTTCTTTTTTCAAAATTTTTGTGGGCAGAGACTCCGAGAGAGAGAGCAGCGAGAAATTGGGTTAGAGTTACTCTCCAGGCGCAGGCGTGCTGGCACAGGATCTGGGACCATTTGTTGAGCTGGCTCCACATCCATCCCTGTCCCAGTCCCCGTTCCAGTCCCAGTCAAGGGTTTGTTTTGGCTTGGGCGAAACAACTTTCACTTTCTCGACACAAAAAAAAAGTAAGAGTGCGCAGTGTGTCCTTTGGCAGCCCTGGCAACCCGGGACTCAGTCAGGACCCAGTTGCTGTTGGGAGCGGACGTGGTTGGCCTCCTTTTTCCAGCACAAAGCAAAACAGGAAAAGCAATACAAAAACGCCAATAAGAGGACCTCATAAAGCATAGACGTCCCAGTTCCTCAACCACTCCGAAACTCCGTCACTCCTTCACTCCCAATCCTACTCTACCAATTCCAGCAATTAAAAAGTCAAAAGATATATAGACAAGGCTAACTAATACAGAGCAGCACCCACCTCAAACAAACAAACAAACAGAGAAGCAAACAAACAACCACCTATAACCACCACCCAATCGAAGCCACCACCCACCATATCCTGTCCAGCAAAAGCACGGACAGAAATCACCTTGAAAAAGACAATCGGTGGCGTGGAGCGAGGAGCCCGAGCTACACCAAATCAACAAGTCGTAAATTAGCTGTGAATTAGCCCCCACACCCAGGAATCACTACCAGGATACGAAAATGGCGCGGCGCAAGGACAAGCCGCGCCTGATACCCGAGCAGGACAAGCGCATCTGTCGCGCCATCTGCCTCTGCCAGCTTACCATGGTGCTGTCCTGCGTGTCCATCGTCTACCTGAGCGTGGCCATCTACTCGCCCTCCCTCAAGTGGGTATATACCTGGCCACCTCCTATCATAAAAATATGTATTTTATATATAGAAACCATAAATAATAATCCACGTTTTAGGGCCTTCAAATCGGGCTTTGAGCACGACCCGGTCATGTGCCAGACGGTGGACCGCCAGATGCCCAATAACTGCCCGTGGGCCTCCTGCGGTGAGTGGTGTTTGACCAGGACTAGCGGTTTCTGTCCCCAGATTCACTCGGTGGTGCGAAGGAATGGCACGGATATTCAGCTGAACAACTGCACAAGGGTCACCAACACATCCTGTGCTCAGGTGAGTGTTTCTAACGATTTTGGTGGGTTATTTATAAAAACTAAGGTGGGAGTTATAAAGTTTAAAGTTCAAATTAAGTTTTGGAAAGGGAACAACAAGGTTTTTAGTTTAATAATGATGTTAAAGTTAAAAGGAGCTTGAGATATTAAGATTAATTTATCTTATAAATATTTGTTGGTTATCAAAGATTACAATTATAATCACATTTTAAAACAAGCAAAAGTATTATAAATAAAGAACATTTTCTAAATAGTGTAAAGTTCCTATTAAAGTTAATGAATTCTTCTTTTAAAAACAAAAATTCTTCTAAAATCAATTTCAACGTAGTAGTCATCGTTATATTTTTGTCAAGTCCCTACAAGACCACCTTAACCCACACAACACCTAACCCAATAAGCACCCACAACTGAAGACGTCATCGTCTTGGGCATCCGTATACCATACCATACTACCTCGTAGTCATGACTCATCCCCAAAACCCACTTGAGGTTGTGGCCACTAATGGCTGAGCGGATGAGGCACTTCAAATAGAGCTCTTTATGTACAACTGGCGCCACGCGGCTTTAACGATCATTGAATAACCATTATCTTTTCTACCATTTCCCTTGGCCAGATTGACATGAGTCGCCTGAACAAGTTTAACTGCAACAATGGCACCGCCTGCAATAATATTCGCGGGGTCTTCAATTGCTCCAATGGTAAGAAGAGCTCCTCCTCACTCTTGGTTACTTCAATTAAAATTTATTCACTCATTGTCCAGGTCACTGCAAGAACATGTCCGAGTTCTTCCTGTGCCACCACAAGGCCGATGGACATACGATCAATTCGCAGAAGGACAACACCAAGCTAAATGGTTTCTTCGAGTGTCATGGAGTGCACTGCACCAAGATCAAGAAGCCCTTCAACTGCGATCGTTACTGCTCCAAGATAACCACCGCCAATGTCAACACCCTGATCATGCATGTATGTTATCAGACCTGAAACTATATATCCTTAAGATTCATATATAAACCCTTTCTAGGAGGACAACGTCATTGCTGCTGATTGCGAGAACGCAGTGGCCTTCAACCAGGCCCGCGGATCCGAGCATGGTGTGCGCATTGAGCCCACCGAGTTCTGGAAGGAGGACGATGGCAACCTGTTGACCAACTGTGCCACCGTCACCCGCGAGTCCGACAACCGCATCACGTGAGTGGACTTGCACTTAAAACAAAAGTATAGAATTAATTAATTCGGATTTCGAAACAGTGCCACGGATTGCCTGAATGGAACCCTGCTGGAGCACGACACTTTGCCCGCCCCCTTCATGAACTTCACCCAGTTCTGGGCAATCTACGAGAACAGCACACGGTCGGTGGACCCCGAGCAGAGGTATCTGCCCAACCAGGCCAACCTGACCATTTACCCCTGGAAGAAACTGTTCATCAACCTGGAGGGCTGCGTCAACACGCTTCGCGGCGAATGCAAGGACTTTGTGGCTCGCTATGGCAACGATGGCGACAACAACACGGCCCAGTCACGCTATCAGTGCTACTACAACAAGGTACATATATTATTAATATTCCTCCTAGGTATCAGTTTACTTGAGCTATATACATTTCCTCGTGCAGGATGCGAATGTGGAGTTTGTAGTGGCACGCTACGACCTGGATAAGGTGTACAGGGAGCTCCTGGTATCGCTAATAGTACCCATAGTGCTCTTTGTGGTCTCCTCCATTTCGCTGTGCATCATCACCAAGTCCGTCAAGGTGGGTGTAGCTATTCTGTTCCTTTAAATCCCTTGATTTCCATAAAATCTTGACTAATTCCAGGTGGGTGACGATGCCAAGATGCGTTGCGTTTGTGCCGGCGATGACTCGGATAACGATGAGGTCTTTGGCCCCGGATTGGCCAGCAACAAGCCACAAGACCAAATGTACGACACAGACGACGATGTGGTGTGTGACCTGGAGCATCAGGCCGTTGGCGGTCAGGAGCTCTCGGACCATGGACTGCCTCTAGACAGCCATGAGATGATAGGCAGCACCAAATCACTCATACCTCTCAGTCCAGCCGGAGATTCCGGAAACACTGAGCAGAACTTTGACCAGGATCAGGACCAGGAGAAGGCCACCACCTGCGATGTGCCCGAGAAGCCGCTGGTCATACTTTAAGCGAACAGAGAGGATGGATTCCTAGGAGGACCAGCACCAAACTTTAAGGACCTGCGACCATTGTACAAGGGGAACTGAATTTAAATTCTACTCAGCGCATTTATACAAACGTTTACACGGCAGAGGAATGGGAAGGATCTAAACTTATCTTGGTTAAAAATAAGGATAATCACACATACTCTATATATACACACAGCGGCGAGAAATATGTATATCCCCCGGCAGACAACGAGGCAAAACTCCCAAGAGCTTTATTTAGAAGAAGAACCAAAATCGAAAATCCCCCATCTAAAAAACAGTTCCAAAGATGCGCCTTAGACGATTTGCATTTATATATATATAGCATATACTGACATCTGCGGAACCAGAAACCAACACCAGGACAGACCAAAGAAGCGAATCTCCTCTAGAAATAGGATTCATCCGCCACTCGCCTTAACTCTTGACTTTGTAGCTATGCAATATTCAACATTTTCTTAACTAGTTTAACCGAAGGATGAGCAGTACCTACTTATATCTGATATATCTGATACTTATATACTCGTATTATAGCAAATAAAACACCACTCGAAACTGTCCTCTCTCTAGGACTTACCTTGAGCTCCTCCTGGCGGCGAAAGGCTTCGGCCATCATCTGGCGTCGTATGGGCTCGGAGATCACAGGCTCGCGTGCTGGGGGTCCTTCTCCCAATTTATTAAGCTTCACCAATATCTGGATGAGGATTAGGAGTTTAAAGGATGCTCCTAGGAAGTAGCACTCAACCCACCTTTGTCTTGTCATTGTTGCCCAAATAGTCTTTAAGGAGTTTCCCGGTCAAAATCTGACGTCCGGCAAACCACAGCTGGGCCTTCGAGGGCTCAATTACCTCCTTGGAGGCTTGGGTACCAGTCAGATCTTCGGTGTTGGTGAACTCCATGCGAATGATGTCGTGAGGAGGCAACTGCATGGGATAGACTATGGTCACGGCCCCCCGTAGAAGGTTTATGGCCTCCTCTATTGTTTTGAGAGTCAAGTATTTCGAGGATTTGGCCAGTTTCTAAAGGAAAATATTGGTTACTTACTTCTCCATAATCTTTAGATCTTCCTCGATGAGTACACAACCCAATTCCTTACCCGATCTATCATAGCCTTGGCATCGGTGATGGCTCCAGCCAGAACCTTCTGCATGGCCTCCGAAGGCTGCTGGCCATTGCGGCGCAACAAAGGATCCTTATTGAAGGTAAACCCACCAGATGGTATGCACTTGTCGGCCCAAGCATCCTTGAGCTTCAACTCCTCGATCTGGTCCTCGTTTAGACCTATCATTTCGCTTGGCAGCATGGTGCCGTGCTCGGCCAGCTCCTCAATTTCCATACAAACGCGCTGAATCTTCAGCTGACCATTGTGGATGGCCACCAGATCGCGAATCACCACATCCGTTTGCTCATTGATGCTTGTCTCGAACAGGAAGAGGGTCTCATCGCCTCGTTTTACTTGGAGGAGAACCATTTTGACTTGAGAGAGATATAAAGTGTAGAATAGTAAACTCTAGACTGGAGATCAAGTTTGTAAGTCTCAGAAAAAGCCGACTAACAAACAACTGGGTTGCTAGGTTACCAGGTTGCCAGGCAAGATAGGTGTGTGTGTTTTTTAAGAAACATCTAACTGCACTTTTATTTCTTATAATTTGTGTCGTGAGGTCGAGTTATTGCACAATGCTTTCACTTTTTCATCAAAGTCTGCTCTTACAAAGCTCCTTCAGCTACAATAAATACTATTCTATAACTTACAATAAACACCTGCATCCTTTCTGGGCTATCAGTTTTTTCCTGCTTTTTGGTTGGTGGTTCGGTGTGCTAAAGTACAAGTAGCCTAGGGGTCAATAGTTGCATATATGTACAGGGGTGGCTAGCCTCTGGCCGGTCTAGAGGAGGGAGGGGGCAACCGCCATCAGGAAGATGTACTAATCACTTGCAGTCCCAGCGATGTGCGTTTGAATTAACTAGTAGGTTGAGCCGCGGTTCCGTTCAGCTTCTGAGAAGCTTTCAGTCTAAAGGGGTTACCTTAAGACACGCCGGAAGTTTTCCATCTCGTATATGCTGTTGGATAATCTGTAAAAAATGATTTGCTTTTAATAAATATTCTTGCCTTACAACGTTAAAAACCTCACCTGCCAAAGGCATTAAACAGCGCCACAATCTCCGTACGCGACAGCCTGAAAATGGGATCCGCCTCGATGTGCGGCATATCCCACAGACCACTCTCCGTGGCCAGATTGAGCTTCTCGGAGTATAAGATCTTCAGGGCCGTGCCCAGACCCTGGGTTTGCAGCTTGCCCCACAGCTTGCACTTGTCGCAGCCCACGCAGCTCATGATGCGGGAAATATTGCGGAACTTTTCCTTGTAGTCGTGCTTGAACTTTATGGAGGCTATGCCGCTGCTAAAGAGCGCATTCTCATCGAAGTGGGACTGGAAGTTTCTGCAAAGTAAGCACCCAAATTAAAATATTTCTGCAAAACCAAACACTTGTACTTACTCCACAACAGCCAGCAGATCGTTAATGGCCATCTTCACCTCCTCATCCTCCTCGGCTATGCCCGTATAATAATCCTCGCGTCGCAGATAGGGCGCTGCCTTTGCCAAGGCGCGCAGCTCCACCAGGTAGATAAAGTACAAGTTGCGCAGCCAGTGAGGACCCTCGCCTTCCGTGGTCTCCGGACTGAATCTTCGCTTAAACTCCTTGGCATTGAGACCCCAATTGCCCTGTGGATCGAGAAAGTCCTTCGTCTCGGAGAGCAGGTACTTGGAGCACAAGTGAATATTAATGCTCGAGTGAAGGCCAGAGATGATGCGGTAAAAGGCGCGCTGCTCCAGGCACACGTCTCTTAAATCCAAGTGGGGTACATAGCTGGAGAACTTGTTTGCGGTGTCATTGTTGCCAGCGAAGCAGTTTTCCAGATAGATGCTCTTCCAGATGCGGTGCGCTGACTCTCCGCGATACCCGGTATACCGTTCTGGGTTCAGAAGCAAATCGACATACTGGCTACCCTCCTCATGGTCGTCCACTATGCAAAAGTCCTCCTCCGCCTCGTCATGCTTGGCCCACAGCTCGAACTCCCGGTGAGCCTGGTCGCTGATGCTCGTGTCCAGGAAGCCCAAAGCGCTGTCAAAGTCCTCCATCTCAGAGCAGGCTCTGCCCTCCCGCTGCGCCTCTCGGGTGTACTGCAATAATAATAAAAGCGACCATGAGGAAGTCAGTAAGGTAAGTAAGTAAGCCAGGCAGCTGTGCAAACACACAAGCGAGTAGCAATTGTAAGTCAGTCATTCATTTCATTCAGATAACTTGTTAAACAAGTGGATTCATTTAAATAACTTTTTGATGAGCAACAGTTGGGTTTTATTTTTTACTTTTTTTATTTTAATTGATGGGAAATCGAAATTTTTCCCAATTTCTGAGAATTTTAACGATAACCCCTTATTAAATTTTGAAAAAATTAAAATTTGTTGTTTCTTTCTGATTTCTTTTAAAAGACTTGCCTGCTAATGCTGATAAAAAATATATATTATTTATAGGATCAAGAATGACTCCTTCACTGCCTTGAATGCTTCTGACTAAAACTCAAGTACCCTGCAGGGGTATAAATATTTGAAATTCTATTTTAAAGATGAAAGCCTGGGCTATAGAAAACTATATATTACTTTTCTAAGTTTGTTTTTTAATTAACAGATAATTCTGTTAATTACCAACAAACATCCAAAAACAAAAAAGGGGCGTCAAAAGCAATCATTGGAAGATAATAAAACCACGTCAGCAGTGCAAAACGTCCAAATCAAAGGCCACGTTCGCTCGCCGACTACCTGCCTACGCTCAAAGGGAGATTACAGATGTGCTTCATTACTATTAAGGGAGCCAGCCGCAAACATCATCGATGGCGATGCGAATATAAAAATAAATCACTCGGAAACCCATTGAGCGTTCAGGTAGATAGCGAAAGTATCTCTGATAAGCGATATCTCACCTTGAAAGCGGCGGCCTTCTCCTTCTGCTCGCCCTTATCCTTGATGCCCTGCGGTATGGCCTGCTCCTCACAGTTCTCCACCTGACAGAAACGAATGGCACAGCGACTGTCGTCCGGCCAGAAGGGGCATTCCTGCTTCAGGTTCACCTTGTAGAAGCGAAAAAAGTTCTTTACGAGCAGACTCTGTAGCCGGGGATAGATCTTCATGTTATTGAAGTGATCCACGGTGTCAACATCGCAGCTGCAGTCGTTTATAGATCCCTCCAACTGCAGGAAAAAATATATAAATAAATACATAAATACAGTGAGGGTTGGGTGAATAAATACTACCATTCTGGGAAGTACTTTAGTTTTGGTTTTAAAAGTATTATAATCATTTTCTATTGGAATTAAATATAATTTAAAATAATTCCCAGAACAATTTAACTTTAGTTCAAAGGAAAATCCCTTACGACTCATTCGCAATAATGGTGTAATTAAACCAATCATTTATTTAATTTGTTAATCTCACCTCACAGAAGCAATTCTTGCTGGTCTCCGCCGCGTTGAGGGCCGCAAAGTAACCGCCCGTTGAGTCCGTCCAGTAGAGCAGCAGGATGAGCGTCACCAGGCCGGAGGCCCAGAGATTCCTCTGTACTGTCATTTTGTTGCCTTTAATGGAATGTGATCCTATTGAGTTGACTGTGACTGTTGCTGGCCCCTCTCAGCAGTGGATGTTGTTGTTGTTCTTGCTGGTGCTTGTTGTTTTGTTTTTGAGAGCAGTGCTCGAATCACTTGCTTCGCCGTTCGCCGACGGAGTGCATCTGACCTGGTGATTCGCACTTGCCGATTTCACGAGTTTAGCGAGTATTTGCGTTCCGAAGGAGCAGCATTGTATTGTTTTACTTTCGATTCATGATTTTGGACACGTACCTTGGCATTGGTGTGACCGCACACGAGGGGCTTGCTAAACGCACTAAAAAATACCATTGGGCGCGTTCATCAGCGCACATCCGGTGTCACTGTTTAGTGGTCGGTAAATCTTTTTTAAACTCCTATAGCTGATGCTACATGATTGAAATCAATATAAAACAGTTTGTAAAATTATTTGAAATACGTAGTAGTTTTTGCAGTCTGTTATTGATATTGCAACAAGTTATAAGCTATTTTATATGCAGTCACATTTTCCTTCGCAGTCACTGGTTATCGATAAGTTGTCGTGAGTGTTGCCAGATCAAAGGAAAAGTTTTTGGATAGTGATCGTTACTTTTTAATTTCTTGATATTGGATTCTGACACTATATCTTTTTAATTATATTATAGGATTAAGTGGAAAAAATTTTAATAATTACTATTTTATAAAACAATTATTTAAATATTAAATGAATAGAAAGCACCTAGAGCAATCTATGAAAATTTGAAAATAAAAATAGCAGTGCTTATGAAAGATGTCAATCATTGTCAAAACGTCTACCAAACTCTAAATAACAATTTGTAAACCTGCTAAGTAAAACAACAAAATATTATATTTATTATAAATTATGTCGAACTCGAACAATTCTTCCGAAAATTTGGGCTCATCAAACCCCTCGGCCAATTCCATGGCTGAGAATGTACAGCCGTTCGTGTCGCGCCGCAATGGTGATGTTCCCATATTTGGTCAGAGAAGCCGCACAGCTACAGAACAGTATTCTCGTCCCGATCCGCTGAGATCTATCAGGAGATCCGCCATAGACAGGGTCAACAGACGCAAGAAATACACAATTACCTTAAAAATGAGCAGGGGTATCCGGTCCCTCAGCGACGACTCGAAAAGTACCTTGATTGCGGCCTTAGCAAATGCCCTGAATGTCGAAAATCCCGAAAATGAACCACCCCGGATGGGATCATCTATTTTAAACTTATTTAGTAACCTCTTTATAAGTCAGCCATCAGAAGATCATGAATAACACTTATTTGGTTCTTTTAAATTGTTATGTTTGAAGCAGGATACACTAATGACACTTTAACAGGTAAGTACCTTAAGTTCTAATATTAAGTATATTTAACAATTATTATAATTTTAGATATTACATTATTTTAAAAAAAATTTATAGACAAGCTTATTTAGAAAAAAAAAAATTATGTTAAAAGCAAGATACACATATGATATAAAGAT
>JAEIII010017830.1:0-45254 GCA_018905755.1 Drosophila ohnishii | reverse complement strand
TTAGCTTTCACAAATCCTTGTAAGGTTATATTTTAACTTAAACTTAATATTAATTACTTAATATTAATACTCTTATTGTTGTTAAATTGATATTTAGGTGTTTTGTAGTTTTATTCGCTTGTCATATAAATACATGCATAACACATCAACGCACACACACACACACCTAGACACATCACAAGACTCTGGTCAGGCTTAACTCACGTTCGGTAATGTGGGAGGTACTTATTATCCTTCCCATCACTGCCCTCTACTACCATCATTCAGCATCTAGCACCCGGCACGAGCATTCTTTTTTAACATAAACCATGCAGGCAGTAAACCCATTTTAACCCAACTTTACTCTTCCCTTTCGCTTCGCTAGGCTTGGCCCGGGACATCAACAGTTTGACGCAGCGTTATGACTCGGAAACAGATCCAACCGCCGATCCTGATACCGATGCCACCGGCGACAGCCTGGAGCAGAGCCTGAGCCAAGTGGCCGTTGCCTCGCCGGCCAGCAACAAGATGCAGCACTCGCTTCATGGAGGCGGAGGAAGCATTGGTCCACGATCGTCGCAGCAGCACAGCTCCTTCAAGCGTCCAACTCCGGCACCTGTGATGGGCAATCGGGGTCTGGAGACCCGCCAGAGCAAACGCTCCCAGCAGGGGCTACCAACACCATCGTCACCGGCACCAGCCCATCCACATCCACATGGGGGCAGCAATAATGGCAGTGCTCACCCCATCACTGTGGGCTCTCTGGATGTGATGAACGTGAAGAGAGTGGTGAATCGCTATGGAACCCTGCCCAAAGTGCAAAGAATCGGAGCCTATCTGGATAGCTTGGAGGATAGCAGTGAGCCTGCAGCGCCGGCAGTTGCTCCGGTTACTCCCACGCCAGCTAACGGTCATGCCACACCACCTTCAACCAGGGTTAATCCCAAGGTCAGTCCAATTCCGCCGCAACAAATGATCCGGAGCAACTCTTCGGGCGGTGTTACCATGCAGAACAATGCAGCGGCCAGCTTAAACAAGCTGCAGCGCCATCGCACCACCACCGAGGGCACCATGATGACGTTCTCCTCTTTCCGTGCCGGCGGCTCCAGCAGTTCACCCAAAAGGAGTGGTTCCGGAGTTGCCAGCAACGTTCAGCCAGCTTTGGCCAATCTAGAGTTTCCTCCTCCACCACTGGATTTGCCGCCACCACCCGAGGAATTCGAGGGCGGGGCACCACCACCGCCTCCACCGGCGGCCGAGAGTGCTGTGCAGGCTATCCAGCAGCATCTGCATGCCCAGCTTCACCCAAACAATGGGAATATCAATGGGAACAGCAATGGCAACAATAACAACGACAGCAGCCACAACGATGTGAGCAATACGGCGCCAAGTGTGGAGGAGGCCAGCTCCCGGTTTGGAGTGTCTCTAAGAAAGCGAGAGCCATCCACCGACTCGTGCAGTTCGCTGGGCAGTCCGCCAGAGGATCTCAAGGAAAAGCTCATTACCGAAATCAAGGCAGCCGGCAAGGAGAGTGGTGCTCCTCTAGCAAATGGCTCCAGTTCCGGTATCACAGCTGTGGATCCCGTCTCCCTGCTGGTCACCGAGCTGGCCGAGAGCATGAATCTCCCCAAGCAGCAGCAGAAGCTGACCAATGGCAATGGCCAAACCGGTGGCTTCAAGCCGCAGCTCAAGAAAGTTGAAACCAAAAAGATGAGTCCGCCCACGGCCAAGGCGGAGCCAGCCAGCAATATCATTGACTTCAAGGCCCATCTGCGTCGCGTGGACAAGGAGAAGGAGCCGCCGGCGCCAGCACAACCAGCTCCAAATGTGGCCAACAATGCCAACAACTGCAACGCCTCCACGGGCACGCTCAATCGGAAGGATGACAATAACAAGAAGTATGCCCAGGCCATGCAAAAGACTGAAATCAAAATCGACGTGACCAACTCGAATGTGACGGAGGCGGAAACGTCGGCGGCGGGCGAGGGCGATCTCGGCAAGCGACGAAGCACAGGTAGTATTAATAGCTTAAAAAAACTATGGGAGCAGCAGCCGCCGGCGCCGGACTATGCCAGCAGCTCGATCCTCCAGCAGCAGCAGCCGTCGTCGGTGGTAAATGGCGGCGGCACCACTAGCTCCCAGCTATCACCCAAATATGGGATGATGAAGGCCACTACTACTTCTGGCACTGCCAAGCCAGGCAACAGGCCACCGCCGGCTGCCCCTCCACCACCGCCCCCGAACTGCACCACCTCCTCCATAGCAACCACTACCACCATTACCACCACTACCACCAGTAGCACCTCCAGTAGAGACAGGCACCAGGCCGGCGGCAGCACAACAATAAAAACCTCTCATTCAACGCAACTCTTCACAGATGACGAGGAGCATCCGCACCACGAGGGTTCCTCATCTGGCACCGGCGTTGGAGCCCCGGACATGACCCAATCGCTGTATGAGCACAAGCCACAGATCCAGCAGAAGCCGGCGGTGCCGCACAAGCCCACCAAGCTGACTATCTACGCCACACCCATTGGCAAGCTTGCCGAGCCAGCTGGCTCCGGATCAACGTCAGCCACTTCCACGCAGATCTCGAGGGAGAGCATCTTGGAATTGGTGGGACTCCTAGAGGGTTCGCTCAAGCATCCGGTGAATGCCATCGCCGGCTCCCAGTGGCTGCAGCTAAGCGACAAGCTCAACATCTTGCAGAACTCGTGCGTTATCTTTGCGGAGAATGGAGCCATGGCGCCGCACTCAAAGTTTCAGTTCCGGGAGTTGGTCACCCGCGTGGAGGCACAGTCGCAGCACTTGCGCTCCGCCGGCAGCAAGAATGTCCAGGACAACGAACGCCTGGTGGCCGAGGTGGGCCAGTCGCTGCGCCAGATCTCCAATGCCCTCAACAGGTAAATGATAAGACGGGGGATGGACGCGCCCGATCAACAACATTCGGGCAATATCTGGCTGGATGCCGAGGGCAATTTCATCAAGCGCAAGTGATGGGAGTCCCGGGGAGTCTGTAGACCCAACAACAACCATCCAACCACCATCCCCCGTAGATCTAGAAACAGGAAACAGCAAAGCAGGATACGAAACTTCAAGCCCAGCGAAGAAGGACAGGGAGACGATGACGACGACGATGACGAATACGACGAGTGGCAGCAACTAAAGGCGGCGGAGGACACCTATGTATCGTACTTGGTAGCGTGTAGTAGTAGCTTCTATTATATATTTCCCTATATATATATATTTATATATATATATCTAGTCAGATCTGTGCAGAGCTCCGACGATAGCTTCCAGAGAAAACACAAAAGAACAATGAGTTGCAAAGCAAAAAATTTGAGTAAGGGGATCGCTCCTGGGAGGATCCTTGTTTTTAATTAATGTAAAGTAAGGGAATCCCCACTCTCAATCCCCCCCTTCTCCCCTCACACACCCACACACACACACGTATTCGCGCTTTGTTTGTTTTTTATATAGAAGAAAGAAAGACACAAGACATGGCTTAAGAATGAAAAAGGAATATATTCATAGAATATCTCAATAAACTTAGTAATTACGAAAAGGAGAACGCAATGCATATATACATTATACATACATATATTTACATATACTAGTCGTAAAATGTTTTATTATACCTATACATATACTATATACACATACTTCTACAAGATAAAGATATTATATACTATAACGAGACCATACACTCCCCGTATTCCTTCCCGTACTCCTCCTCCGATATCCGGAATGCGTTCGTGCTCGACTCCCGCAACAGCAGCAGCAGCAGCATATATGTCTATGATCATGATCTATATGTACTCGTAGCAAAGCCCAAAGATATTATTATTAAAATGATAAATACGACAAACCTATTACTCATTCAAATTGATAAATATATATATACGATATGTGTATGTTTAGTGGCAAAGACTAAATTGATTTATGTTTAATGCGGAGGCAGAGGAAACGAAATGCTTTTTAAGACGTATTACAAACACAACCAATTGTAATTATTATCTGATATTTTCCAAGGATTTTAAAACAACTTTTATACGTAAACAAAGAAAATCACATAAGAAAACCACATTAAAAACCAAATAAATTTTATTTAAAAAACAACAAAACAAAAATAACGACAAGAGGGGGCAACCAACAACTTAAATAGGGCGGTCAAACCTGCAGATATAACGATAAATACAAAAATATTGATGTGCATACCATATTCTTTGCCTTTCCTCGTAATCCCCAAGATATTCTTCTTAAACCCGGAAACGGAAATCGAAAACTGGCAAAATAGTACCGAAAATGTTGCCCAATATATATACACTCAAAATATATATATATATTTCTGTAACTTCTATGATACACCAAGCGCCTGATATGCGCTGCAGAATAATATCTAAAACGAAAAACGGATCAAAAACAAAGTAACTTCAATGCGAAATAAAAATGATATTTAAAGAATTCCAAAATAAGGTGTTTTGGCGCTGGATGTCGGGGGCCTATTTATTTATAAAATTTAATTCAGGGGATCAAGTGTTCTCTGTAAAGTTGTATAAAATAACGTTTATTTTTCACATTTTCAAAAAATTGTGTTTTTTGTTTGGTATATTTTGGTATCCAAGTTAGTATTGTAAAGCGGTGATCCGATGGCATTTACCAGCACCTATCGTCCAGCCGACATTCCGATACAACTATCGAACCGACGGCCAATCGAAATTGTTTGCCATCCCTAGAAGACAAGAAAAAGACGAAATAATATATAATAATAGAAATATTACACCGTGATAATATTGCCAAGCATTTGTTTTCCGCGTCTCCGTCGTCGGTAATTGGGCAACGATAGCCACGTCCACAGAAGGTACCACAGCCAGCGAGCCCCGAAAGAGCAGTAGCATCACCGAAAGAGCAACACCATCACCATCGGCAGCATTAGCAGAAAGTCAGCAAAAGATACGAGCCACCAGACACAAGACACACATTGAAATCCCAAGAAGACCTCTATTTTGAAGAGAGAAAAGCAGTTAGCGGAATGCCACTGTTCGGGAAGTCACAGAAGTCGCCAGTGGAGCTGGTCAAGTCGCTAAAGGAGGCGATCAACGCTCTGGAGGCGGGCGACCGCAAAGTGGAAAAGGCGCAAGAGGACGTCAGCAAGAATTTGGTGTCCATCAAGAACATGCTGTACGGCAGCAGTGACGCCGAGCCGCCGGCGGACTATGTGGTGGCGCAGCTCTCGCAGGAGCTGTACAACAGCAACCTGCTGCTGCTGCTCATACAGAACCTGCACAGGATCGACTTTGAGGGCAAGAAGCATGTGGCGCTCATATTCAACAATGTGCTGCGCCGACAGATCGGTACGCGGTCACCCACCGTCGAGTACATCTGCACGAAGCCGGAAATCCTGTTCACGTTAATGGGTGGCTACGAGGACGCGCATCCGGAGATTGCCCTCAATTCGGGCACAATGCTGCGCGAGTGCGCCCGGTATGAGGCGCTGGCCAAGATCATGCTGCACTCGGACGAGTTCTTCAAGTTCTTCCGGTACGTGGAGGTGTCAACCTTCGACATTGCCAGCGATGCCTTCTCCACCTTCAAAGAGCTGCTGACACGCCACAAGCTGCTCTGTGCCGAGTTCCTGGACGCCAACTATGACAAGTTCTTCTCGCAGCACTATCAGCGGTTGCTCAACTCTGAGAACTATGTGACGCGACGACAGAGCCTGAAGCTGCTCGGTGAACTGCTGCTGGACCGGCACAACTTCACCGTAATGACGCGCTACATTTCCGAGCCGGAGAACCTCAAGCTGATGATGAACATGCTCAAGGAGAAGTCGCGGAACATACAGTTCGAGGCGTTTCACGTCTTCAAGGTGTTTGTGGCGAACCCCAACAAGCCGAAGCCCATCCTGGACATCCTGCTGCGCAACCAGACGAAGCTGGTCGACTTCCTCACCAACTTTCACACGGATCGGTCAGAGGACGAGCAGTTCAACGACGAGAAGGCCTATCTGATCAAGCAGATAAAGGAGCTGAAGCCGCTGCCAGAGGCTTAGTTGGACTTGGACCCGTCCAACTCCTCCCAGCTATAGCTTTGGCTGCGTCCCGGGGGCAAGCGAGAGCCAGCACCGAACGGAGATTGGAGAACGGATGGTGGAGCGATTGGTGGGTTTAGCAGGATGAACGAACATGTTTTTTGTGTGTGGGTTAAAGCAAATATATATTATATATACTATATTTTGTGACGATGATGACTACACTTGTGAGTAACTAAACAATAATTTAGACAACAACAACAACACTGATGATACTGATAAATAACTATAAAGCAAAATAGTAACAAAAACAAAGAGCTAAAGTACGAGTAAATAGAGCGTAAAGCCTAAAGAAAATCCCGAAAAAAAAACCGAAGAACCGACAGAGAGTTGCGAATTTAACATAGCCTCCTCTTCCCTATATCCTCTGATGATTCCATCGGATCCTCTGCCCACATATAAATATTTCCCAAGCCCATTTTTCGATTCCTATTTAAACATAACTTAGTTGTTGTATTCTGAAATTCTAGAGTTTTTAAAAAACTATCCTTCCTCCACCTTTGAACCTGCCACGCCCTCAGCCTCTGCCCACACGCCCCCAAAAAACGAAACTGAATGAGTTTTGACTTAAAAATGTAATTCCACGCAAAATTCATGAAAAAAAACAGAAAAGAAAACATGGAAATTAAATACCGTATAATAATAATAAGAATAATAATTCATAGTGATAATTGTCTGTGCATCCTTTGGCATGGACTCTATTATATATATATACAAGCATTATATATATATATATATAGAATGAGCGAGCGAGAGAGAGAGAGAGCATTCAAAACACAGAGACACAGACACACACACAACACAACACACACATGCATACGTACATAGTTAAAAAACGGGAAGTAAAACAAAACAACAACATTGCGAGCAACATAATAACTATACGATTATTATAATTTATATTATTCCCAAATTAAAGATAACAGCCAAACTAAGTCAGTTTTTTACTGCTAGGTGGGTGGAGGGGGAAGGGGCAGGGTGGTGGGAAGCACGGGGGCGTGGAGCTTTCCCCGACCTGAGTCATGTGAAAAAGAAACGTCGCCAGTAGGGTTGTCATATTGATGTTCTTATAGTTAGAAAATATATTTAATTATCGGTTGTTCGCTATTTTCTTCGTTTTATAGGTATTAAAATCTAAATACAATAATTCAAATTATTTAAAAATATATATTTTATTTGCTTAAAATAAATAAAATAGGCAGGCGAGACAAATAAAAATATATTTGATGTGTTGTACATAAAAAATAAACGATCAAGACCCGCACAGCTGTTTTTAATCATTTTTATTTTTTCTACTAATAAATGCATTCGAGTGTACTTAAGCTAAATATGTATAAAAGTGGGTGGGTGGGTGTGCCATCCTAACTTAGCGTCGCTTCTTCTTCTCCAGCTTGCGAATCTTGTGCAGTCGCGTTCGCACCGGCTCGCCCGTCACCTCTCCGTTATCCGTGCTCCCGTCGTCCGCCGCCATCAATACGGCAGCGGAGATGCAAACAAACTGGAAAAGTGCACCCACATATAGGCCGTAACGTATAAGCAGGCTAAATAAGTCCTCCTCGCCGACAGTGTCTAATGATGCGGCCGCCGCCAGGCTCTCAGCGGATGCCGACATCGCTTTGGCTTTTTTTTATTAACAAATTCGCAAAGATGGCAAAAAAACAACAGATTTCAACGAATTTGTTTTCGTATCTTTTGTATTGGGTAGAGATGGGATAGCTACATACATGTCCAGCCCTGGTTGTAACCATCTGTCGGTAATTGCTACTATCGATAATTACCACCTCTCATCCCTATCAAATTCTAGTCGCGGCAGGCAAAATCAGTCACTAGTTTTTGCATAATATTTAGTATAAGTCAAGTTTTAAGGATGTCCTGCTTTCGGTTAGCGACTGCCACCGCCCTTCCAGCAGGCAGCGGGAGCCGAGCTCTGCGCCTGCTAGCCAATAGGCCCCACAAGGAGCTTGCATTCACTCGACGCCAGTTCGCAAAAGCGGTGGAAGGCGGCAGCGGTTCCAAAAAAACCAATGGCACCTTCAAGTTGGGCCTGCTTGGGGCTGTGGTGGGAGCGGCCACAGGATCCGTATACACCTTCTACACCCGCTGGACGGACGGAAACTCGCACAAGGAACACGAGGAGACAAAGCCGACGCGCGTGGATGGGTTACCGTCGGGGGTGCGGATAACCAAGCGATACGTTAATCCCAAGGACACTTCCGGCCTCGACATCGTCCTGTTTCAGTTCCAGACATGTCCCTTCTGCTGCAAAGTGCGAGCTTTCCTCGACTACATGGGCATATCTTATTCTGTGGTCGAAGTGGACGCTGTTCTCCGGCAGGACATCCGTTGGTCGTCGGTGAAGAAAGTGCCCATGGTCCTCATCCGCCAGCAGGACGGGCGATATGTCCAGATGGTGGACTCCAGTGCTATTGTATCGCTGATCGCCACCTATCTTCAGGACAAGCGCACAGACATCGGAGAGCTGGCGCAGTTTTATCCGCACACCTCGTTCTTCGACGACGATGGGAAAAAGAAGCTGGACATTTTGAATAAATACTTCCTTATGTATCGCGACCACACGCCCAAGGGTGTGACCAAGGAGGCGGAGGAGTAAGTGCATCAAATATTTCCTAGACTTTGCTAAAGTATTAATTTATTTCCAGGCTCGATCGCAAGTGGCGAACCTGGGCCGATAACCATCTCGTACACCTGATCTCACCAAATTGCTACCAGACCATGGGCGAGTCCTTGGAGACATTCGAATGGTTCTCGCAGGCTGGCGAATGGGATGTGTATTTTCCCAAATGGGAGCGCGACATGATGGTGTACTGCGGCGCCACGGCGATGTGGGCCATTGCCAAGATGCTGAAGCGGCGCCACGACCTAACCGATGACGTACGGTCGCATATGTACGACGCTTTGGATCAGTGGACCGCCGAGCTGAAAAAGCGCAACACCAAATTCATGGGCGGCAAGCAGCCAAGCCTGGCGGATCTGTCCGTGTTTGGCGTGCTCAGCAGTATGGAGGGCTGTCAGACGTTCAAGGACAGCCTGCAAAACACCAGCATTGGTAAATCCCAAACTCCCTTCGAAAAATGTCATATTTATTTATATATTTTCTCGCAGGCAAATGGTTTTATGATGTCAAGGCGATTGTGGAGAAAAACCGAGGACAGTTGGTTAGGGAACGGGTCGAGGGCATTAAAGCTGTAGCTTAAGAAGACTATCTGCACCAGTTTTTTCCAAAGATTGTTTAAAAAACCCCCACTGTTCAATAAAATATATACCTTTTAATAAATAATTAAAAGTCTCATGATTCTTCCAGCAGAGGGAGGATTAACTTTCATACATTAAAGTTCAATTTTTTGACCTTATTTGGCGGCCTTGTATCGTCTTTATAAATTAAGATTCAAAATTTTGAGGTTTAACTAAATAAAAATGTAAATTTATTATAAAAAAGGTTTAAAATAATTGTTGTTTATGCAAAAACAAGGCATCAATCTCGACCTGTTCGCCTGGAACTCGAAACCCAGAAATTGATGAATTTGTACTGAAATGGCAAGATCGAAGTCTGGTTTTTGCTCACAACAACAACAAATTTTAATTCAAATTTGGCGGTGAAGTTAATATATTATATTGATAATTTTTTGGAAAACTAAAATTCTGGTTATTCCATACGCAAATTTCTGTTACTCTCAAATGGGTGACCAGATGTGGTTCGAGTATCAGATGTGGTTCGAATATCAGATGTGGATTTTTTAGGCGAAAAATTCCACACTTTTTGAGATTTTTTAGGGGGAGAGCCAATTTTTATCTGGCACACTGATTTTGAGAACTTCGCTGGAAACTTGCAAATCATTTCGTTCGTTTTTCGCCTGTCAATTTAAACATTATATTATAATGAGCAGCCTAGGATTTGAACAGTTCCCGGACTACCAGGTGCCCGGCGTTAAGCACCCGGACTTCTCGCCCTACGAGTCCAATGGCGGGTGAGTTTCCCATTCCCGAAATGCCGGGTTGAGATCTCGCGTCTGACCGGAGATTCCCTCTTGCAGCTCCATTGTGGCCATCGCCGGGGACGACTTCGTGGTGATTGCGGCGGACACTCGTCTGAGCAGCGGCTACAACATCCATTCGCGCAACCAGAGCAAGCTGTTCAAGCTGTCGCCCAAGACGGTGCTCGGCTCCACCGGCTGCTGGGCGGACACCCTCTCGCTGACCGGCCTGATGAAGGTGCGCATGCAGAGCTACGAGCACACTCATCTGCGCACAATGACCACCGATGCCGTGGCCCAGATGCTCTCGATCACCATGTACAACCGCCGCTTCTTCCCCTACTATGTGTCCAACATTCTGGCCGGAATCGACAAGGACGGCAAGGGCGTAGTCTACTCATACGATCCCATTGGCCACTGTGAACGGGCCACCTACCGGGCTGGCGGCACTGCCGGCACCCTGCTGCAGCCGGTTCTCGATAACCAGATCGGTCACAAGAACATTAACCTGCCCGCCGGCGAGCTCCCTCCGCTCACCAAGGAGCGGGCTGTGGCCGTTGCCTCTGACACATTCATCTCCGCCGCCGAGCGCGACATCTACACTGGCGACTCTGTGCTGATCAACGTCATCACCAAGGATGGCATCGAGGAAAAGGTGCTGCAGCTGCGCCAGGATTAAGCTGGGCATTGGGGTGAAAGCAAGGCATTCTAAGTTAGAGGACATAAAATTTTTGTAATTACAAGATACAACAACACAAATTCTAATAAACTGAATCTTTGAGATTTCAACAAAAAAGGAAACTAACTTTGACTTGCCGAAGTTTGTTTACCCTTGGAATTGGCAATTGATTTATTGGGAAGGTATACAAATAAAATAACTAAGCCAAAAATACCTCTGACTAGAATTATGATAACCTCAAAGGGGTATAAAAATGTAAATATTTATTCATAATTTATAAGATCATTTTTGGGAGAATTGAAGCTTTAAAATATCATAACCAAGTCGAAAAAGCATCTAATTCAATTTGGAAGGATTTTCTATGCGAGTTTTTTCTATGTTAAGAAATCTGCATACTACATTTTATTTTTTAACAAATCAAAGTTTTTACCAATTTTGGAAAATTTTAACGATGTAACCCCTTATAAAATTTTGAAAAAATTGAAAAAAATTTGTTTCGTCCCGACATGGCTAGAAAAAGGCGCCTGTTATTGCTGATCAAGAATATATATGGTTTATGGGGTCGGAAATGAGTGCTTCACCTAATAAAATCATAATACCCTTCTGCAAGTGTTTAAAAAATGTCTTTTAGTGGAGTGTGACCAACTTGTTGTCTGACCAAAATAATTGTATTCCCGCACTTTGCAAACTACAGCTGCGGTCAAAATTTTAGTACTGTATTTTAGCAATGAAACCTTTTACTTTATTTATTTAATAATAATTAAAGTTTAGGCTATCACTTAAAAAATTGCCTTGTTTTGAGTTAATGTGCATGGTAACTGGTAACTTTCTAGCATTTTACACTTAAAAATTTAACTAAAAAAATAAAACCTTTTTCGTTAACCTCAACTGTAAGTAAACAACTTTTATTTTAAGGTTTTTGTTAGAACTCAGTCCAATGACGACCTTCGACTTTGCGCTCTTAACTCTGCTTTGCTTGCTGCTGCCTTTGGAAAACTCAACGACCGCCACCGAGATGATGGCCTCCCTGGTCAAGCCGGGCATCTTTCGCCATCTGATGTGTCGCAACAACATGTATCCGCGCAGCGGCGTCCTCCGCTTTCCGGTGTCCGATGACCATGTCTTTTGGTCGGCTCCTTATGCGGACTACTGCCCACCGGTATACACGGCGCCACATATTGGCGGACAAGTGTGGGCCGATCCACCGCTGCCCAGCGAAACGTTTCATCCGCAGTGGAATCAGCTGGATGGCCAGGTAAACCGTGAATCCTTCCATGGTGCCTACGAGGTGAAGGACGGACTGCCTCTTAATCCGATTGGACGCACCGGTCTAAGTGGCCGAGGCTCACTGGGTAGGTGGGGTCCCAACCATGCCGCTGATCCCATCGTGACGCGCTGGAAGCGGGACGCCGAGGGAGCCATTGTGGCTAACTCAACCACCGGCAAGTGGGTCTACGGAAAAAAGTGGATACAATAAATACCATTCAATTCCTTTTTAACTATATCCTTAGAAACATCATTCAAATGGTGGCCATCCAGCGATCGGACAACAAACTGTGGGCCATTCCTGGCGGTATGGTCGATCCTGGCGAGAATGTGAGCGTCACCCTTAAGCGTGAATTCACCGAGGAGGCCTTGAACTTCACCGATAAAGCAAACATGGTGGAAAAGTTTTTCCGCGAAGGCGGTGTTCACGTGTACAGCGGCTATGTGGACGACTTTCGGAATACGGACAACGCCTGGATGGAAACGACGGCTCTTAATTTCCACGACGAGGACGGAAAACAGGTGGGCCAATTGGAATTAATGGCCGGCGATGATGCCACCAATGTGCGCTGGACGGATGTGGACTCACAACTCAAGCTTCACGCCAATCACGCGGATATCGTTCGGGAAGTGGTTATCCTTCGGAATGCACACTGGTAGCCATACAACATTTGAGATTTATTTGTGTCCTATTTACGAATTTGATAAATTATATTAAACATTTTGAATTTGGGACCTAATTCTTAGTAAACTTAATATTATAACAAACGTTTTTTTACTTTAACTTTTCTTTATTTCTTTTATTGATTTCATACCATATTCATATAACCATAGGTCCCACTGGGTGAGTTACAAATTAAAAAACATTCCCCACTATAATGGGCAACCCAACTCTTAATTTGAAAAACAGCACTGGGCGGCGAGTCTATGCGATCAATCCCATCGAGAAAGGGAGTGCCTGCATTAATCGAATAATAGTTGAGTGTGTTGTAAATGCTACAGGTGGTTCTTGGTGGTGGTGTCGCCTCTTACAGGCTCTGCACAAACTGACACATTTCTGGGTTCGAGTTGGCAACATTATTAAACTTGTCCGGATGGTGGGCTCGCACCACCTTGATGAATTCCACGGCGTTATTGATGATATCCTTGTCGGTTATTTGCTTAAGCTGCAGAGCCTGAAGAATGACGTACATCATTTGCTCGATATGATCCACAATGCTGGGCGCAGCCTGGGTGTAAAGCAGCTGAAACGTTTTCAACACACAGTCGTACTCCTCAAAATCCTCGCGCAGTGGCAGGTGGGAGAGGAACACTGGCAAAACTGCCATCAGCGGAACAGCCTGAACATTGGTCAGAATCAGGCGCGCCACAGCTCCGCATATGTTGTCCAAAGCCGAGGGAGCTGTCTCCCTGGCGATGGCATCGGAAAGGGTTTGCAAGATCGTTGGATATGACCTGTTAAAGGGAATTATAGTTATATAAATTTCCTTTTTATGTATCTTGTACGCTGACTCACTCAAATGACTTCTCTTCGGAATGCATTACCAACTCCCCAAGGGCGTAGTACGAGTTCTGGCGGGATTTGGCATCGGTATCGTTGGCCCCGGTGAGGAACAGGGGACAGACCGCGTCGAAATATGTGGCGGAACAGCTGCCCAGGTTCTGGAAGGAATCCGCCAGAGTTCCGTAAATGTACGCCCTGTGCTCCGGCTGATCGTTCTTCTTGGCCTTGGCCTGCAAATCCACACAGAAAATATAATTTTTTCTTTTAAACTCAACAGTCGCAGGTACATACCAGTTTTTGGGTCAAGAAGTGAAAAAGACGGCCAAAGTACAGTGAGAAGGTCTGCGGGTCAAGGGCAAAGCCAAACGAGGCAACCAGATTTGCGGCATTCTCCAAAATCATATCGGCATGCTCGCTTTCCTCCTCCGAATCATCGTCGTCGCCGCCGCCGCCGCTTTGGTCGTTAAACTGGCAGGTCATTTTGTGTTGGAAAGAGTCCCTGATGCAGCCGTAGATCAGTTCGGCACACTCCTGGTTCGGCATGGCCGGCTGCTTGTTGGTCCTGAAAAGTTGACCCACTTCATCGAGCAGATGGACGAGCACCTCCTCGGCCTCATCGTTGCGCATCATTGCAGAGAACTTTGGTATCAAAATCTCGCAGGCGCGAGTTACGCCGGCCGTATCACCCGACCTGTTGAGAGCAGCCACGAACTCGCAGAGGGCGGTGGCGGATCCTGTGCGTATGTCATCGGAGGCATGGTCAAGTGTCTTGTAAACATTCTCAAAGGCTGGCTGAAGATAGGGGGCAAAGGCGGCACCAGTCTCGGCGGCAAAGTCACGGAGCGTTGAGATGGCCACCTCCTTCTCAACAAGGAAATCGTTTTCCACCTGGTAACCATCCAGTTCGTCATCGTCCTCGTCGTCGGTATGCTCAAGATCAATTTCGTCATCGGCGCTGGCCGCTTCCAGAATTAAATCCCGTTCTGGTTTGTCGGGCAGACACAGTTCAACTTCTTCGGTGGAAATCACAGTTTGAATAAGCCGTGGTATAACCTGGGGGAAAACTTCTGCCATGCCCTCGTTCACCACGAAAGAAAGAGCGCCGATCAGACCGTAAATACCGCGACGGAAGTCCGGATCGTTGGGCCCCTCTTCCAGCATCATTAGGCAGTAGTTCTTTGTGTCATTGGCCAACGGCAGGAAGTGTTCCTTTCCCAAGACGCGGGTAATCGAAGCTAGAGTATCGATGGCCTGCAGCCGCAGCGGTGCCATCTCATCTGGGACATCCTTAAGCAGAAATGTTTTTAGAATCTCGAATATCCTTGGAAAGTATGGCGCCAGGTGCTCCTTGGCTGCCTCGGATGCACTGGAAACGCTGCACAATGCGTGTTCCCGAATCTTTGCTGAGTTCTTGGGGTCCAGTATCTCGAAGAGGCTAGGAAACCAATAAGCTTAGAAGAATTTAATTGAAATAGGCTCTCTTCTCTCTCTTACCGTTCCATCAAAATGGGCAAATGGGGAACAATTTCCTCTCCTAGATTTTCACAAAAGGTGTCCAAAGCATAAAACATGCGATTGACACTCTTTGGCTCCTGCTGCCCACCCTGTGAAAAAAAAAAATAAATATTGTAAAATAAATATACAAATAGAATCGGCTAAAAAGTCTTACCCTTAGTTCCACCACCAGCTGGTGCAAATAGTCAAATAACACTGGCAAAATCAGCGGTGCATACTTAGCAATTTCCGGCTGCAAATACTCGGAGAACTGTCCAAGGGCAAAGAAGGCCGCGACACGCACCTCGGGCGCACTGTCAACGATGCCGCTCTTGATGATATTCAGCATTACCTTCAGATACTTGTGGCTTATGGTCTCTGAGCAGCCTTCAGCTATCATGCCCATGCTGTTGTAGGCGGCGCTCCTGCGCAACGGGTCCGGATTCTGCAAGGCTGGCTCCAGCAGCTGCAGAAGAGGTGCAATTAGCTTCTCCGGCGGCATGTGAATGGCCAGTATGTCAAGCGTCTGCATAGCTGCCGTCAGCGGACGGTTGGAGCTCTCGTTTACGAAGTAATCCTCATCGTCATCGGGATCAGTCTCGGTGCACATTATCTCAAAGATAACGGCCAGGGTGGGCTCCAGCAGCTTCTGCTTAACAATAGCCTTCTTTTTGATGTGAACCAGACTCCCAAGGAAGGCAATCACCGAAACGCGAATCCCATCCTCAATCTGTCTATTGCTCGCCGTCATCAAGCAGAACTCCAGCACCAGCTTCACGTTGGTGAGCAGATGGGGAACATATTGGACCATGCTGTCGAATATATCAAAGACGGCAAGAAACCGCTCGGGGTTACCCTTTAGGGCGATCGCTTGCAGGGCTTTGGTGACGAGCGGCAAAACCTTTACTACCGTCTGCTCGGTGGCAGTATTACCCGCAATAAATGGCAGCAAATAGCTAGTACCCGTTATCATGTTGGACACGGTGGGTGTGGTCAGGTCGCCCTGAGTCTCCGCAGCCAAAAGAACGTTGGAGAACAACTGGCAGATAGTTTCCATGTGGACGCTGAACTGATCTGGGGCGGCGGCCGTTAGAGTGGCATAGGTCGAGGAGCCTCGCTCACTCTCCTTGGGATCAGCACTGCTGCAGCGCTCAAAAATGTAGTTGAGCAGCTCGGGCATCCAAGAGCCAGTCTTGTCCGCCTCATGCTTCACCAAAGTGGCCACAAACTGGGCCACAGCGTTCCTCACGCTCTTCTCCTCCTCTGCGACGAGGGCCTGCAGCATGTCCCGCTTGATGCTGAGGGGAGGGAATAAAAATATAAGGGTTCCAGCTAAGATGGATGAGTGTGGGACTTACGCGGCTTTGTGCTCAGCGGGGACCGTCAACCACTGGCGCAGTTTCGAGAGTCGCTTGTTCAGGAGCACGGCTGCATAGTGGCGTATCTGGGTCTCCTTGTTTGTATTCACAACGTGAACCAGACAAAGCAGGCTCTCTGGTGTCTCATAGGCCTTCATCAAGGCGGCCGTAGACTGGGTGGAAGGAAAGAATAAAAATTATTATTATATGGCAATATGGCAACATATTCTTAGCATAAATAACAACAAATAAACAAATCCGAGAACTATCAGGAATAAGGCACCTGCACAGTGGTATCTTCATGTGTAGCTATTTATTCGCAAATTGATTCATCATTAAGGCCCACTGTGCCATAGACACATTCCACACATTCGCACTCGTATTGGAATGTGCACATGCCGCCCTCCTCTAATAATTTCGCTGCCTATATACAGAGACATTAAAGTACATATAGAAGTTTGCGGGAATGCTAATTGAGCCACGCGGTCAGAGTTAACGGGAACATAGGGGAAGCGGGATGCCAATTTGTGCCTGCAATGGCGGCGCCTTGGGAGCAAAGGATAACCTCCTTTCGAAGCTCCCTCCACATTCCCCCCTTTATTAATTTCAACATTATACTTACCGCGCGAATTTTGTCTGTGTCGGTGCACAGGAGCCCATTGATAATTTCTATCATAGCTTGCTCCATCTTTGCTGCTTTATGTGAGTCCAATCGAAAATCAGATGAAAGTCCTCTGTTGACTAAGAATTTTCGTAGGCGCCGGCAGAGAATTCGCGAAAAACTGACCAGGGACGGAAGATCGTTCACGTTTTGCCGCCCGTAGGGATGAAGAAAATCTGATAAGCATCGAAATGCATTATCGATTTTTGCAGACATCGATGCCATAAAATCAAGACAAATAAATAATTTTTTCCTTTTAAATTTTAGAAAAAATAAATTGACATTAATTTATTGTACTGTATGTATTGTATATAATGTAAATACAATATAGCTAACATTTGACAATTGAAAATATAAGTGCTCAGCCCTGGGACTTATCGGCTGCCTATCGACTCCATGTTTAAACTCGTCGACGCGCCATTTTCGCTGTTGTTTACGTTTGTGTGTGAAACATCTGCAAAAGGACGACGCGAAATGGACAAAAGCGGCGGCAGCCTGGGCAACGGCAGCTCCATGGACCAGAACTCTCTGGGAATTTTGAACATGGACAATCTCAAGGGTAAGCGGTGGTGTGCTTCTGCAGAAATGCCTTGAATGCGGTGTAATTTGGCAATTTTCGCAGTCTTCGGTGACCTTTCCAGCTTTAGCAAGAGCCCACGCAGGAGCCCGGCCAGCCGGGAGACGTCCGGAGTCCACGAGCGTTTGCGTGCAGAGCGCATGCGCGCCTTGGAAACCCTGGAAAAGCCCCGACCTTTGCGCCCCAGTCAAGCCAATGCGAAGTCCCCTGCCCCGGCAGATGTGCCTCGAACGGCACGTCCCAGCCAAGCAAAGGCGGCCTCCACTGGCATGAAACCACGCTCCAGCACGAATATCTCGGAGATGGTTACGGATGAGACCATCGATCTAAACAGCAGCGGCTCCTTTGCTCTGGTAACTCCCGCCCAGAAGGGCACCAATATCTCTTTTGAACCTGCCGAGATCACCGGCAGGTCGACGCTCTGCCAGGGCGAGAAACAGCGCCGCAGGGCAGAGAAGCCCTCGCTTTCGGTGGCCGAGATACTCAAGTCCTCGTTTGTGGAAAAGGCTCGGCTGCTGGAGAAGAAGCTGCAGGATACCAGTCAGCTGGAAGCCAGCTATCATCTATCGCGGGTGAATTCCAGCAGCCTCACCGACTCCTTTAACTGCTCGCGCAGTTTGCCTCGCACGGCGGATATGAGTGACCTCAGTTTGAACGGTGGCGGGGGATTCTCCTTTGGCTCTGTATCCGCGGCAGGCGCTGGTCAGGACCTTCAGCTGGACGAGAGCTTTGCGCCTGCTGAGCTGATGCAGTCTAAGCTGGTGCTGGGCGAGATCTCCTGGGCGCAGGAGTTCACCGCCATGCCGACGGCCACAATGAGCACGCAGGCGATGCAGAAGATAGCTGCCCCGCCGCCCACATCAGACATAGAGACCTCCGTGTCCAAGTAAGTGATAAGGATTAGCTATTAAATATTTTATGTTCACTAATATGGTAAATTGTTTGATTTCAGCTCGGTTTTGGCCGGCGATCCGGACTTCTCGCTGGGCAACTACTTCCAGACACGCTCAGAGAATATCTGGAACATTGTCAACAATGAAAGCCCCGACAGGTCGCGTCCTGCTCCTCCCCTAATGGAACAGAATCGCAATCAGTCGCTCGACTCCGTGGGCTTGAAGACACCGCAGCCGGACAACAAGACCTACACCAAGGCGGAGGCCACTGCGGACTCCAATCTGGGGCGCAACCTGATGCGTAAGATGCAGCAAGAGCGTATTCAGACGGTAATGCAGGCGGAGACCAGGCGTCCGCCCTCGAGCTCCGAGATCCTGAGTCTCTCGGCCATTGACAAAGCTCTAAGGGATCTCGATGTCAATTCAGACACATCCACAGTGGATGTGGTGAACCGGCTGTGGGAGCACGGTCGTGGTAATGCCTACGAGGAGGAAGGCGAAGATGAGAACAAGGAAAACCAGGAGAACCGCACCTTGTGCGGCTCCAGCACTAAACACACCGACACCATGAGCTTCACAGATTCCGTGCTGAACTCGACGGACTTCCGCCACCTGCAGCAGAGCATCTCCCGAAAGCCGCTCAGCCCGCTTGCGGACCAGCCGCAGATCACCATCAGTCGTGCCGATACCGATCCCGTGGAAGCCGAGGCGGACATCGATGAGTGGCCCTCGACTCCTATTAAGAATCCAAATCGGCGAGTAAAACGCACCAAAATCTCGCCCAGAACTGCTAGTCCGGCGAGCAGCGATGGAGTTCGTCCGTTGACCGGCACCGAAGACGAAACCGAGGCCGAGGACGATGACAAAACGCCAGTGAACCCGAAGAGGGTCTCGATCGTGGCAGCGGGTCTGCTACCCCGCAAACCAAACTCCCTAAGCAGCACCCGCTTGGATGGCTGCGATGCAGCGGTGGCCTCCACCACCGATCGCGATTTTGGCATATCGCCAAATCTGGCCAAGAACCTCTCGCCCATGTCCTCGCCTCGCAGTTGTCTCTCCTCGCCGCTGCTGGACAGCACCACTAGTTCCGAGCGCCGCCAGTTAACAAGCGGAGCTGCACGTAAGGCCAACTCCTCGCCGGCAGGGAGCGAGGCCAGCTCCACTGTCAGCGGTTATACAACCGGCGGAAGGCGAGGACCGGGTTCGGCTACTACTATTCCCCGCAGCCTGTCACGCTCTTCCAACTCCAGCGAGTTCAGCCACCGAGACGGGAAGCTACTGCCTCTGAAGGTAACCCATACTAGCCTGTGCTGGGGCAGCACCAAGCTGCGCACGGACGTGCGCAAGTCCATGCAGGTTAAGAATACGGCGGACAAGCGGCTGGTCATCCGCCTGGGCATCCAGGGACCCGGCTTCCAGCTTGTGGGCGGCGACAGCAGCACCATCACTCTGCAGGCCATGGAATGCCGCTCGGTGATGATCAATTTCTGTCCCACTGTTTGCGGAGCAGCCATTGGAGCATTGTCCTTTTATGCTCCGCTAGGATCGCAAACCAGCAGCAGTCAGCCGGCTTTGGAGATACCTCTCTACGGCTACGGAGGAAGTGCGTCCATTGCCATACAGGGTCTGCTCAAGGGTCCCGTGGGTGCAAGCTTCCTCACAATTGGCGATGTCTGCGACCTGTCCGCCGGACCGCTGACCGCCAGCTTGCGGTTCCAAAACAAGGGGCCGCTGACCGCTTTCGTGGGCATTTCTGTGGACTCCACCGTGCTGATGAAGCTGCGTCTGAGCGAGGCCTTTGAGGTTCGGCCCAGCCGCATGATTTTACCGCCAAACAGCGAGGCCAACATCCAGATCGTCTTCCGGCCGAATCGCGAGGACATGAAGAACATACTGAAGAAGACCGCCCAGGTGCTGACGTTGGCCAACATGCGAATCTTCTGCGGCGATGAGCCAAACAGACAGCGCATACGCAACTTGGTCCAGCGGATGAGTGGGCGGCAGCGCGAAAAGCTCACTTCACCGATGTTGGACAGCATTTGGAGCAGCTTTCCCGAAGAGCAGACAGTGCGAAATATTGGAATGCTCAACGAGCCGCCAGAGTTTATACTCGATCTGGTTACCGTGGTGAGGATCATCGATGTTGCACTCACCCTGAATCGAGATTTCGACGAGTCGGCCGAGAACTCGCTGTTGTTTCTGCCCGAGGCTGATGAGACTGTTCTATTCCGGACCATCTGTGCCGCCAATTCGCCAACGCCCACGCAGAGCCATCTCCTTGACCCAGTGGACGAGCTGCTGGAGGCGGACACCACCACCATTATGCCCATGGATCGCAACTGGTCCGTGCAGCCCGCTTCGCTGGAGCTGGGTAGCGGCGACGTTTCAGTGGCCACTCTGTCTGTGACCAACAGTTTCAGCTCCCGCCAGCTCATCGAGATTAATTGCAATGTCCCGGAACTGGTGCGGATCAATCCCAGCGAATGCTATATAGCCCCGGATGGCGGGCAGGCGGAGATCGAGGTGCGGCTGCTGCGCTCGCCCAGACGCCCAGACGTGCTGGTGAAGGAACCACTTATCACCGTGTCCATGGAGAATGAGCGCATCAATGTTCCAGTTAGCTTTAAGTTTTGAATATTTGTGCCTATTTGCGCTTAATGCGTTTGCTCTTTGTTTTTGTAGTTGAATTGTTCAAAGAGAAATGTATTTGAAGAATAAGGAAAAGTCTTAAATAAATATTACCCTTGCATGTTTGTCATTAATTATTTTGTGTTTACCTAGAATAATTACAGTCCGGAGCTTGCAAATCAATAAAAGACATATTTCCGACCCTATAGACCATATATATTAGGAAGTTAGGAATACATATTTACATTTTAATACCTCTTTAGGGGTATAATAATTTGAGTCAGAGGCATTTTTTGCGTAGGTACTTATATATCTTAATATATATCTTATTTACATATCTTAATAATTCAATTTCATACTGGAAGGGTATACAAACTACGGCCTGCCAAAGTTAGCTTCCTTGTTTGTCTTTTTAAATAATAACGTCCTGATAATTAATAGTCGATACTTTTGCAAGAGGTATATCGATATATCGATACAGCCGGAGTTCGGCATAAATATCGTCCTATTCATACACAAAGTTAAAACACATTAAAAAATAAAAAATGGACGCAGACAGCAGTGGATCCGCGCAACGAGGTATATATATTATGTAGCCAATCGATCCCAACGGATCCCAGGTTATACGGCCAAGTGCATACAATGTTTTTGTTGTTTTTTTTCTAGTGTCAAAAGAGTGTGAAATGTGAAGTGGAAGAATGCGAACGGACCACAGGATTACCAGACAATGAAGCCAGGACATTGCTTCCCACATGGACCCATAGCTGCTCCACTGGAATGACTAACCCTGATCTTTTCATGTAGATTCCCAGGCCTCCAGATCGAGGTCCCGGCGCGAAAGGGAAAGGTATCCCAAGGAGAGGGAACGTGAGCGTGAAAGGGCCCGAGAGGAGCCCAAGGTTCCCTACTTCTCCGATGCGGTACGCGAGCGGGATCGGAGACTGCGTCATAGATCTCCGCGAACGACGTCCAGGCACCGCTCTCGTTCCAAGTCTCACTCCTCCGAACGGGATAGCCGGTACAGGAGGCAACGCCGCCGCTCGAGGAGTCGAAACCGCAGCCGGAGTCGCAGCAACGAGCAGCGGAGAACACGTCCACGGAGTCCGCCGCCAAAGATTATCAACTACTATGTACAAGTGCCAGCACACGAGTTCTATGTAAATATGCATTAATTAGAAGACAGTTTAGTAATTAATTTAATTTAAATATTTTTCTTCTTTGCAGGGAATGTACCCATACCCACCGAGGTTCGGGTACCCAAGGCCACCTCCACCTCGTCTGCCACACTTTCCCTCATCTGGCCACCGGAGATATGCTCAGCGGGCGCCGTTTACTGGAGGAGCACCTCGCTACAGCTACAGGAACGCGTGGCAGCCACCAAGATAAACACTCGCCATTCGACATAATTACAAATTTATTTACAGTCGTGTGTTTTGTACATTTAAAAATAATAAATACAATATATTTGAAACTATATACGGGGAGAGAACATAAAATATTGCAAACAGAGAAAGTTGATTAAATCATGAGCAAATTGTGACGGCGGCAACAAAGGGTCACACGAGATAGGAAGTTACTTAATCCTACGAGGGATAACCATATAATTACGACTTTATACATGTACACATGGTTGGTTTGGTTGGGGGGAACGGGGGGACTAACATTAGCGACTCTCTCCTAATTACGATATTTACGCTTTGTCAATAAATTATAAAAATAGATCATTTGTTGTGGCATTATACTAAAAACAGAACAGCAAAAGCTGCCCCAGCGGTTAGAGCTCGACCCGGGGACGAAACTGCAGCCGGAGCGGTGGATCCCTGAAGCGCCACCGCGTCACATAGACAAACTTCAGCGTGTGATCTTTACCCAGCAGCTCCTCGTTGCACAGGATGTCGATCTGCAATAGGCAAGAGGATTAGAGAATGCTAGAAGAATGGATATTTCTGACTGTTTACCTCGCGGTACTTTTCGATGCCGTTGAGGATCTTCTTGGCCACCAGCTTCTTGAGGTGCGTTATCGTCGCCTGCGAGCTGCAGCGGATAAAGCGCCTCTGCAGGTTCTTAAAGTTATTACTGATGCACTCCAGACACACATTGACCTGCTCGTCCAGGCGATGGAAATCGGACTCGGCGTGCGCCTCCATCACCTTTTCGTTGTCGTCCTCGTGGTTTTGCGTTATGTCTTTCGGACACGGCATGTTTCTGCTCTTGTAGAAGTCCCGCTCCCGGCGCGATTCATCTGAAAGTTTCCAAACAGGAGGTTAGCACGGATATTTGTGCATCTCAAAATCATGAAACCGTACCTTCTTGCAGTTTCGGCACCAGTTTGTACACAATATCCTGCATGGTACGATCGAAGCTGATGTATTGCAGGGGATGGGACTGGTGGATGATGTTGTCGCAGGTGGGGCAGGTCTTTTTCTCCTCCAGGTGCTTCACCAGGCAGCTCTTGCAGACTGAAAGAGATGTGAAACATTTTGTTGGACAGGTGCTCTCTCCAGCTTCACCAACACTCGACTCGCCGCCACACAGGCGACATTGACGGCAAACTCACATGTGTGCAGACACTCCGTCACCGTGGTGGCGTCGATGAAATAGCCACCGCAGATTTTGCACGTGATGTGCGGGTTGATCGTCTTCAGCTTCACGCGCCGCTCCATGCTGGCCCGACAACGTCTGTTCGTGCTGCTTCCCGCTGTATTCTTAAATTATAGCCCTATAATTTTGCCGATTGCAGCAGGCTTGCCTGCGGATTTTCCGCTCTCCCACTCCCGGGCGGAAAACGTAAAAAAAAAGCGGCCAGGCTCGCTTCCGCTTATGTGGAAGACTCGCGTACGGGAAAACAGGCACTCGGCATTGTGGCCAGCGGTTCAGGGGCTCGATTTGTTCAGTTTTTAGTTGTAATTTGAAACAAATAAAAAGAAATCACGACTAAATTGTGTGTACGTGTGAGCTAGGGATGGGCGATAGTTGCGTACCTGTTACAACTATCGTTTTGCAAAATGTGCGTGTATTAGTAAAAGGTTGCCAGATCGTTGGCATAAAAGCAATAACCTTTTAATATATTTAGCCGATCATAACGAATTATAATGATTTTTGATAAGAAGAAACGTGTATATATTCCAAATATAAATGGTTTTGTTGATATTTATAGCGGTAAGTTAACATATAACAAAAAGTATACATTTTGCTAATATCGCTACTATCGCGATAGTGCACCCAAATATATTACGGGTATTCTGTGTGTGGGAGTTCTAGGTTCTCAGCGTTTTAAACTTGTTCTTAATTCGAGAACGTTTTTAAGTCGGAGTAATTTTATTATTAGTCAGTCTGTATTAAAATCACTGAACTTCTTCTAACAAATGACACATATAATTATTAATGCAACATTTGCCGGCTTCTCATAGACGGCTTTCTTCTCGAGGATGTTAACTCATTATTATCAGGTATTTGCTTATAACCAACCTCTTAGTATAATCATAAACAAATTTCAAAACTTATGACACCTAATTAATTGTTATGATACCATATAATAATTATTTAACAAACTAATCACACCGAAAGGCAATTAGCACTTGTGTAGAAAAAAGTTTGACTAGACAGGGTATGGTCCAAACAATTACAATAATTAAACTAGTATAATTATAGTTATTCTTTTTCTGTATTTCGGATTTTTTTAAAGGAAATTTATTTGGATCGTCAATAATAGAATTTAAAATCATAACATGTACTGGGCGTATTGCGGTTCATATTTTTCGATGTAGTGCTTGACAAAACCACACTTTACTCTTAAAAAGTATCCGTTTAAAAGGGCAAAGTCAAGAGCTGACTTCGCCAAAAGCTTGCCCAATCCATGTCCTGAGAGTTCCTCGGGTACTTTCGTACTCGATATCGTCATTACTTGTTCATGAATGCTAAATAGTAACTCCGCTCGCATTCCTTGAACATCAATGTAAAATTCGCCGCTGGGGAAACATTTAAACAAGTCAAGTTGAAGACATAAACTAATTGTACCAATAATACCTGGTTTTATTGACCTCAAATGTCGATGGCGAACGGGATTGCCTGTGCCTGTAAGGGCAGGCCGGTTTCAACAGGTTCTCAGTGCGACTTTTAGTGCTCATGTTTGGGTTGCCGGAGTAAACTGTGGAGTAAATTGAATATGTTCGTTTAGCGGTGTTAAAAATTAATCCATTTAACTGTCGGAATTTGGAAAACATGTTTTAATTTGGAAGAACAACACGAAAAAAGTTGGGAAATCAGAAAGATCTACGATTCTGACAGCTTTCAGTGTGACCTTCACGCTTTTATGGATTTATCCTGAATTTGCCATGCAGCCATCAGCTGTTGTTGTTCTGCTGAATGTTTTTGTTGTCTGGCTTCTCTTTGAGGCGTAGTTTTTGTTTTTTTTTTTTAATAATTGCATTACTCATAGTTCCAAGCGGAGAAATGGCGCTGGTGGATCACGACTCCTGGGACATTGAGTACGAGGGATGCGAGAGGCTGCGCCACCAGCTGCTAGTGCAGCTGAACCAGCGCCAACAGCTCGGCCCCAAGGAGAGCCAGTACGTCCAGTTGTCGGCCAGCATACGGTCCGGACTGGAGCAGCTGGGCCAAGATATGAAGCACCTCAAGGTGGTGCTGGACAATGCCATCACCTGGGAAACCAGCCCCGAGGAGGAGCTGCAGCAGCGCCGCATTGACTACGACCGACTCACGTCCCAGCTGCGTGGAATCCGCGAGAAGTTTGCCAATAGCACGCGCTCTGATGTGCGAAACGCTGTCGCCACCACTAGCTCCGGCTCGGCCTGGCAGGATCAGGATCTTCGGCCGGGACAGGCACCGGCTCCCATGGATGCTGAGGCGCTGAAGCAGCGGAAGATGGAGATGCTTGCGCAACAGGATCAGGGCCTAGAGGCTCTCTCGGTTACCCTCTCGCGACAGCGCGAGCTGGCCACCCAGCTGGGCAACGAAGTGGAGGACCAAAACAGTGAGTTAGTGAATCTCCTTGACTGGCTTTCACTTATCGTTTTTCTTGCAGACATCCTGGACAACCTGGCCAATGCCATGGACCGCGTAGAGTCGGGCGTGCAGCGGGAGACGCAGAGTATCGGTCAGGTGAACCGGCGAGACAGCACCTGGGGCTACTGGCTGGTCATCATCGCCCTGTTCGTGGCTATTATCGTGGTGGTCTTCGTGTAGTGCTCATTCCAGTTGTTATGCTTCCCATCTATATCTCTGTCTGTTCTGTAGTTATCCCAAAGTTCCCATCAGAGTATTTATACATTAATTAAATAGGATTTATAAGTATCTAAGTTCGCGGATCGTTCCTTGCAACAGGTTTTATTTTTGTGTCGTTACATTACGGTTAACAGATGTACAGGTGTTTCTTTATCTACTTAAGCCAGATCGGAAGCGTAGGGCACGCCGGCCAGGTGACCGATAGCGCCGACCGCCAGCTTGGAGCCTCCCACCTTCCGGGCTGCCGCCTGGACCTCTGACTGCGAGATGCCATCGATGGCGCTGATCAGGGCATCGGCCTCCTGGACGTTCCTGGAGAGCGCCGCCTGGCGACCGATCTCCTTTATCAGACCACCGTCCGACGAGTACTTCGAAATGATGCGCGCCTTCAGCAGAGCTTTACCACGAGCCACATCCTGGTCGGACACCGAGGCCGACTTGAGGCCGCGCACCAGGAACTCCACAGTCTTGCCAACATCCTTGGCATCGGCGGACACCACAAAGCCAAAGATACCGGCATCCGAATAGCTGGCGTTCAGAGCCTTAACAGAGACACCCGCGCCTCCAGAGCTGTTGACAGCCTCGCCGTAGAGACCAGCCGAGATGCCGCGCTTGGTGGCAGCGCCGGCACCAACAGCCTGCTCGAGGATAGCGAAGGCCAGAGCCTCTTTTTGGTTAGCGGCGGCACCGCCCTGTCCAGCTACGGCAACGACGGCCCTGTGTCCGGCAGTGTCCTTGCGGGCATCTCCTCCGTACCAGTTAGCAGAGGCAGCCTTGCCGCCACCGCTGGGGAACTGCAGGGTCTGGGCGAAGCCAGCCAGAGTGTTGTTGTCAATGCCAACGCCCACGACGGCAGCACGGCCGGCAGCAAAGTTCTGGGCCGCGAAGTGCAGCAGGCTCTCGGTGGAGAGCTTGCCCAGCTGGAAGCGTGGAGAGTAGATCGAGTTGCCCAGGCCGTTGCGGAAGGCGGCCTTGTGGACGAGCTCAATGGCGCGTTGCTGCCAAGGATCGAAGGATTAATAGAGGTCCTTGGGAAGACTGCATTTGCACACCTACCTCTGTGGAGACATCATCCAGCTGGTTGAGCAGAGTCTTGGCGTTGTCCTTCAACTCCCAGGGCTTGAAGGCAGGCTGCAGCAGATCCTGCAGGTAGCGCAGTCCGGTTTCAGCATTATCTGCGGTGGTGGTCACCGTGTAGCCAACAACCTCGCGGTCGCCCCAGGTGGTCAAAGTGCCGCCCACCTGCTGGATGTTGCGGGCAATGGCGAAGGCGCTCGAGTTCTGGGTGCTTAGACCACCGGCCAAGCGAAGCAGATGCGAGGCGCCCTGGGTGTCGTAGGCCTCGTTGCGGGAGCCAGCGCTGCAAGGAAGCAATTAGAGGGGAACTTACAATACCGGCAACCTAGATAGACTTACCCCAGCACCAGCGACACACGCGAAACGGGAACGGTGGCGTCGGCAGTGGCCACCACTAGTTTGTTCTCCAGAACCTTTACGCTCACGGGGGAGATGTCGCCCGCGGGACGGGGGAGGGTGGCATAGCCTCGTTTCTGTCGGGAAAAAAAGGACGAGATCGGGATATTCTCAAAGCGTTCGCATTTGTTTGGATGGCAACTTTTACAACGATTTACGTAACACGAACCTCCCTGTGGGGAGGCTTCGTTACCGTAACTTTTGTTGGTTAAGTCGAGACTTACGGCGATGGAGCGCAGGAGCGTCGTCTTGCTAGCGTTGCAGGCCATGGCGTGTATTATGTTCTAATTTCTTTTATTTGCTTTTACAGCAATTAACGAATAATCGCAGAGCGAAAATTTTTACTCCGCTGTCGTTCGCGCTAGTGTGGCCGTCGCACAGAGTTGCGCAAATCCCCGCTCCAATTGGAAAACAAACTGTCACACTTAAATATCGCAGTCGCGGAATATGTGATCACTGTTTTGATAAATAAAAAGATCTAATTAAATCAATCAAGCAAACATTTCGACTGTTGATTAAATGTTACTTTTATATTTATTAACTTTTTTAAGATTTATCAAACTGTGTGGGGACTTCTTAGACTATCATTTCGAGGTCACGGGCATAGCTGAGCACCTGCTCGGCCAGTTCCTCGGATGGCAGTAGTTCCTTGGGCTTAACGCTGCGGTCCGTAAAGCTGTAGTCGCCGTTGGATTCCAGCTTCCACTGCCGCTTCTCGCCGAAAGCCTTTATTTCATCGGGGACACGCAGATTCAGGCGCTTGGCCGCGTCCTTAGCAGAGATCTTCTCGTACGACTTCTCAATGCAGGCGCCGATCTCGTCGCGCACAGTCTCCACTAGCAGGTCCATAAAGTAGCTGTAGATCTCAGCTGGCACCGTCGACTTGGCCTGGAAGATCTTGTTGTAGCGCCCCTCCATAATGTACTGCTCGAGGGCCAGGATGGGACGGATGAACTGGTTGTGCTGGATGACGTCCACCGAGAGCAGCTCCAGTTCTGTGTGGAAGTCGGACACCCGGTTGCCGGACAGCAAATACAGCAGATTGAGGCCCAGCAACTTGTACTTGCTCTCTGACTCGCCGATTATTTTGGCGTAGTCGTAGTAGTAGCACTTCAACTGCGCCATGTAGCGCTCGAAGGCGAGCAGATCCTTGCTGAGAACGCTGTGCTCCACGGCTACCTCGAGAACGCCCCTGGCCAGCAACAGCTGCTTCTTTGAGTTCTGGGCATCGCTTCCGTCGGTGGGCAGGAACGCCAACTTTACCAGGGCCACCTTCAGTTGGTCCAGCAGCTGGCCACAGCGCGTAGTGTTTGGGGGGCGCTTTGCCCACTCGACGGTCAATTCTTTGTAAAGCGCTTCTACGTTTGCCATTTTGTTCGCCTAATTCCAGTTAAATTGGGAAATACAGAGTTTAGTTTGGATGATGAGTTTCGCTTTTGCGATAGCGATGGTAGTTACTGTGCTGTGTGACCGTGCACGACTCACAACTATACCGATATATATCGAAAGAAAGTTCATTTTGGGAAAAGGGAAAATTTAGGGGGTCAAACAAAAAACGTGCAATGCTTAATAAATATTCTATTACTATGTGCAATTAAAACTTAAATTATGCAAAACTTTTTCTATTTAAATTTTCTTGCTACTATTATTTGTTGTCCACCTCTGGCCGATAATTATCGTCTTTCTGCCAGTGCTGAGCAGCGCATGTGATTCGCTGCCTTGTTCAACACCTAAAATTTATAATTTCGACCCTTTCGCCAACGACAAGCGTCCAGAACTCATATTTTTTGGGAGAATCGACTAGAATAACTCAGTAAGATGTCCGACGAGGTTAACACCGACGCGTGGGACGACTCACTGCTCGTTAAGTTTTACGATGAAAATGTTGGCCTGGCCCGCGAGCAATTGGCACGTCGTCTGGCTGACTCTACCAATAAGCGTGAACAGGAGAACGCGTCTGCTGAGGCTGCCGTTGCAGTTGCCGAGAATTCGTCGTGTTCCAGCCCCCGGTCGACAGCTTTCAAGGTTGGCGATTTCGCACGCGCCACTTACAATGATGGCTTGGACTACGAGGGTGTCGTGGTTTCCGTCGACGAGAAGGGCGAGAGCGGCACTATCCGGTACCTGGGCTACGATAACACGCAGGTGGTGCTCATGACGGACTTACTGCCCTCATGGGGCAAAGAAGTTCGTCGGGAACAGTTTCTTGCTGCCAAAAACGAGGAGGCCGGTGAAGAGCAACCGGCGCGCTCCAAGGCATCGACATCTGCCTCCGCTGGCGTAAACCCGAAGAAGTCGTCTTCGGGAAAGGGCAAGACCTCTGCCGGAGGAAGCGGGGGGCTGACAATGCCGCCCATGCCGCCACTTCCCCCCATGTTCACCTCGCAGAACGAGGGCGGTGAGCAGGACGTTGTGGCCATGCTAACTGCATGGTACATGTCCGGTTACTACACTGGTCTGTATCAGGGCAAAAAGGAGGCCAATGCTATTGCCCACGCCAACGCCAAGAAGAAGACTCCCAAGAAATAGTATCTGATATGTATCTCACTCCACATCTTTCCAAAAGACTTGTAGCCGTTAAGCAATTAAAAACAATAAACATTTGTTATGTTTAGAGAGACGTTCAATTTTATTGCTCAGCGGGTAGGGTCGCGTTTCGTTCTTGCCTCTCCACATAAAAAAAAGTGCCGAGGCAGGCAGAAATTCCAGGGTGGCCCTGGGTTCTCTGAGAGTCTTTAGGCACCGGATCGGATCAGTAGTCTTTTGGTAGCCGATGGAATCGGTCGCGGCTCTCATCGGAAATTTTTACTAATTATTAAGAAATATAACGGAGTCCATTGCGTTTCCCAGCACTGTTAACGGCTCAGGGTCAGGCTTACGATCCGTTCTAGGGCATCCTGGGGGTTACTTCGAGTTTCGATTTGGTATTCTCTCTGGTCAGTGGTCTTCCGGCAGTCAAAGAAAACGATTGCAGGTTAAGTTGTACGACACTCGAATTCACTAAAGAATTCAAAACAACCTGCATATCCAACGACGTTTACCAACACTACTCGCGGCTATGGATCTCAGAATTTGAATTATTGTTAAAAACTAATTTTAGTTGAAAAAAGGACAACAAACCAAGCTTCCGCGATGCCAGGCCAGAGGCGTGTTCTGGATTTCGGCGATGGCACGGAGCCCATACTTTTGGACTATCCGGATACCCGGATCTTCTCCAAGTGCTCGAGTTATGGCGACCGGGTTCCGGGCTTGAGCTGGAACGAGTTCACCGTGCACCATCGCGGCCAGCTGGAGTATGCGCCCAATCCGCAGCAATTGATCATGGAGGCATTCTACGAGGCGATCGACGGAGCCGAGTTTTATCCTGTGCACTACCAGGTTGGTGTCCACCGTGGCCAGGGAAACGTTTCTGTTTTTTTATGGGGATATATCACTTCCAGCGTGGATCCCGGGAGGACACCTTCCTTGCCCGAAACTGCAAGCAGGCCATTGACAATCTTTTCAAGCTGTCGCTTGCAATTAGCGTGGACAACGGCGCCTCAATACCAATCAGTGTGCAGCTGGCAGTGGCCGAATCCAACATGAGGCAAATATCGCCGCATTTCCTCATCGCCAGCGTGCTGGATAATCTGCTGAAGCGACTGGAACAGCAGAACGGTGTTGACGGACTCCTCAATCTGGACAACTTTGGGGCCCGGCCTGAGTTCCGGAACGTGGTGGTGAGCCTGGGCAACCCGGCCATCTTGATGAACGTGTGCCAGGTGATACGCAATGATCCCGCCTGCGGCCGTGTGAATGGATTCATCATGACGAACAATCAAATACGCGAGGTGCGATACTTGAAACTTCTGTCGAACGTGGACTATGCTCTGCTTGACCTTAGCAAAAATAAGGTGGGTTTGAAGGTTTCCAGCTGGGTCCTTGGCTAATTTTTAGCTTCCAGATTAGATCGGCGGAACGCTTGTGTCGCGACCTGGCTCAGTTTCGGGCTAGAGAACTGCTTCTGAATCGTAATCCCATTGCCCGGAACAACAAATTTCCAGGCAGCATTAAGGCACTGGAAAAGAACTTTCAAATGGTGGTGAGTTGCTTACAAGGACGTTCATCTGGCCAAGCCCTTATATGTATATATATCCCTTGTTGTCTCTCTAGAATGGTTTGCCCTTCAACAAGCTGCACAAGGCTTATTCCCCGCTGGATGACGAGATTGTCCTGGATGAGGATGGTACCCGAATTGACGAAGTAAACGCTTTCCAGCTGCCTCAGTTCGAACATAGCCAGCAGTGGCATGCCTTTCTGGTGGGTTTTTTACCTGGGAATTCTTTATTTTTACTAGCAGTCAAGGTGTTAGGGATGTGTTCCAGGATTTCCTGGAAATGAGTTGGTTTTTTGAGAGATATTTGTATTTTTGTGGGTATATTTATTTATGCCCGAGGTTTCAAGGTTTTATTAAAGTCTATAGAAAAATATGTTTTTAAGATAGAGCAGGCATCCCCTTTGACCATTATATATATTCATATATATACATATTAACATTAATAGGTTCCAGATCCCCATCACGAGTTCCAGCAGGAGTCGTTTTTTAATATGTTTTTCATCTATGTGGATCCCAACTTGAGCGAATTCTATCCCTGCTACTACCAGGTGAGTTTTGTCTGAAATTCTAACCTTCCGAACCTTTATCCTACCAACATTTTTCAGTACGACCGTGGAGAGCACATTTTTCTGGTTCGCAACTGCTACGATCAAATTGCCAACCTGGTGAACAATTTCAAGCTACAGATGGAGATACCAGCCATGCCAATGTTTCCCGAGAAGCGAATCTTTGGTTACTACCTGCGCATGAACGTGTGCAGCTTCAAGAAACAGCACGTGGTGCCGGAGGAGTGCGTCATGAAGGCGGTGGAACATAGATATGCGGCTCAAAACCGGCTGCTCGATCTCGAACACCTTCAGGCCAGCGAGAGCCTACGGAATGTGGTGGTGCACCTCAGCTCGCCGAAAATTCTGACCAACGTTCTGTCAGTGGCCTCGAAGCAGTTTATGGCCAACTGCTCGGAGATACGGCTGTCCAATAACAAGATATTGACGGTGCAGAAGGCACACATCCTGCGCAGAATGGGCAACTTGCGAGCGGTGGATTTGAGCCACAATTGGCTCCACGAACTGTCCGCTATCGATTCCCTAAGCGAACTCCCCCTGAAATCGTTGGTTCTTCACGGGAACCCACTTTGCCGCAACTACTGCCTGCCCAGCGAATACGTCCGGGCGGTTACGCAGATGTTTCCACAGCTAACCACGCTGGATGGGGTGGATCTGCAAACGAATCCGGGCCAGGCGCCGCAGAAGGACTTCCTCTGCGACATTGCCGCCTATGAATTGGTGGGCGATGTTTTCCTCAAGGACTATCTGCGCGAGTTTGAGGGCCAAGAGGAGCGGGCCAATCTGCATAAGTACTACTCAGACGACTCTCTCTTCACCATGACCAGCACCTACAAGATGCCGAGCCACCACATAAATGGTCACCTCGTTCGCCGCATCTCCAAATACAGCACACATGCCCGCAATTTGCTCAGAAGCGACATTTCGCGGGCAGCCAATGGGGTGCATGTGGGCAAGGAGGAGATAATGGTGGTGCTGATGCAGCTGCCAAAAGTCACGCACGATTTCCACTCCCTGCAGACGGACGTAATGCACTACGATGGCAAGTCGGCGGCCATCAATGTGACCGGTCTGCTACGGGACGAGCAGCAAGACAGCAGGGACAAAAGCGATTTCTTTTTGGCCTTCAGCCGGCAGTTTGTGATAAAGATTGATGACGAGGGACAGGTAAGGTTGATCCCTAATAAAAGTATTTTAAATAATTTATTATTGGATGCACATTCATATTTTCAGGGCATTAGCAAGGGGGCCCGTCGTATACGGATCACCAATGAACGTTTCAACATCCTGAATCCCAGCCAAAAAATGATCAGGTCTGCCTTCAAAGTAAACTGTCGGGATTACACAGAACGTTCGGCGGAGATGGACTCTGTGGATGCCAAGGATTACAAGCTGCTTATGTTCCAAGAGATAACCGGTCTAATTTCCACCTGGTGCACTTCGATTGTGGAGCAAGCGGACTGGGACCTGGAGCGGGCCCTGAAGTTGTTTATACAAAAGAGTGCGGCCAACGAGATACCGGATCAAGCCATTGCGTAGGCCTTGAATTATTTAAAAAAAAACTTGTTACACTAAGAGCCAAAGAACAAATTTAAGACTACTTCAAGATTATAAATTCACATGGTTAATATTTAGTGCAAAACGGCCTTCTTTTCAACAAAATGTGCAGACACACCTTAGGTTAGCTTAACTAAATAAATACTATATAATAAAACAACATTTGACCAATTTTTTTTTGTTTTAATAAATATTTACAGGTCTAGGAGTAATTGGGAATCTCCTGAGCCCCCTTAAAAAAGTTGGGTTGCGGTGTAAATCCTTACTGTCCACAGAACCATTCGATATCATAAAAATATAATGCAGTCGTTAAAGGATAAGTGTCCAAAGATACTCAAGTGGCGTTTATATATATATATGCGAAAAAAAACCCCTAAAGGGTTCCTTAAGTGGTCTTAGCTCCAATTTTCCAAATTCTACTGAAGCTTGTACTTATTCCCAATAAAACCACCTTGGATTATTACCATTCAGATATTGCTTAGATGGCGAAAAAACATTTATTTGATAATTACGAGTTAATCACGTGCAAAAGGGAGTCATTCTTTGGGAATATGCTTCCAATCCAATCTCTTGGATGCCGGATGGAATAGCAGGGGGTCATTGGGAAATAAATAAAATAAATATTGAGGAAATGCCATCCCATATACCGCTTAAATATTTAAATATTTTGTTTTGTAGACTAGAAAATGTTTCTAAATACATTTAGCATATGTTTTTGTTTGTTGTATAATATGTATAATGCATTGGTAAACGCACAGTTCAAGATCCTTACACTTACGACAAATTACAAAAAGGAGAGGGGAAAGTCCGACTAAGCTCTAGGAATTTCGCATATATCGAATATCATATATGTATATCGTGTGTTTGTGCTTGGGGTATGGATGGGGGGGTGGTCATGCTGATGATAAGAAGATTGAAAGAAATTCGAGTGTTTTCCATGCTTTCATGTCTCTGTTTTTTTAATTCCATAACTTATTGATCAAGTTTCAAAAACAAACTCAAATGCCAGAAATGTCTTCGCCATGCTATGAGCGCGCCTTAATATCAAAATAAGTCTGTCCGTCTTCCGCTGCGTATCCGCGATGTGTGCTTGTGGTTATGTGTATTTTTTTGGGTAATTACAATGGTTAATTTGAACGGTAGAAAGAATAAGGATTGACAGGGCCAAGTGCCTCGGTCTCCCATTGGTTTCTGTGGCTTGGAATAAACATTTTACGAAATTGGCGCTCATAGTTGGCTTAGTTATTAGTTGGATATTCGGTTGCTTTTGTTGCTCTGCTGCTGGGTTTTTGCTGCTCCTCTCTGCAGTTGTTGCTGCTGCTGCCGTGACCCGATTTGATTTGGTTCGCCAGCCTCCCGATAATGCTTCATTTGCGTCTGCCGCTCACCGTGCTCCAGCCTCCGGCCTCTTGCTGATGGTGTTGCTCCCTATGTCGGTGCTGCTGCTGTTGTGGTGCTGATGTTGGTTTTGTGGTGCTGTTGGCTGAGGTGTGTGTAAGTAGAGCACCACTAGCGGCGGCGGACGCAGCAGCATCGTCTCACTTCTTACCGGGAGGCGCTATTGGTTGGCCGCGCTCCTTGCCGCGCAACTTGATGCCCAGCACGCGTTCCATCTTGCCGAGGATCAAGTTGTTTGGTATTCCGCGTCCAGCCTCGTAGTCGGTCACTACCTGCTGCTTTTCGCAGATTTTCTATAAAGTACAGAGGGAGATTGGTTACAAATCAAATTATAATACTCTTCAAAACTATAAAAACTATAAAACTAAAGCAAAATTTGGCTCAAATAACACACAACAGCTATTTTATTGTGTGCCTGCCTCTCAGTTTCCGTTTCTTTTTACATTAATAGATAGGACTTACAGTGGCCAAGTCCTTCTGGCTGAGCCCCTTGCCTTGGCGTCCCTGCTGGATTAGCTTGCCAACGTCCAGGGGAATCTTGTCGTGGCGCAGCTCTTCAGTCTCGCGGTCCAGCTTGGCAGTGTTTTTGGTGGTCACATGCTGTTTGTTGGTGCCAGCACCATCTGCGTTCCAAGGGACATGAAAGAAAAAATCAGTTGGTCAACCAGGGGCAGGGTGGGGAAATGCCTCTATGCAGTTGTGAAATCACTCGACCGGTGACATGAATAACGACAACAAATGCCACGCAATGCAGCAGGAGGTGCTTCTAGGTTAGACAGTGGTATGGCCGCGAAGGGGGTCACAACACACACTCGTACACTGAGGGGGGCGAAGCACCGGCAGCGGCCACAATGCTTACATTTCTGTTGGGTGTCCACGGCGACTCCTTGGCGGCGCGCCTGGTTCACCGCCGACTCCGTCTTTAGCGTGGACGACTTGGGCGCCTTCTTGCGCAGAACGGTTACAGAGTCCCAGTCCGACATCTTTTTTGTTTCGTTTTTTTATACGTGATTTTTAGCGCACGATTTGGCGAGCAGGCGGAGGTCGTCAGGTGGAAGTCAAAATTACCGAAAAGGGCAATAAGAATGAGTGAATGCTTTTGAATTGAAAGCCGGAGCGACTGGCTGATTTGATGGGACTCACATTGGCTGCTTTGCTTGGCTTAATCTGCTTTATTATTAATTAAAACTACGAAATTCCAGAACTATCTCCCGAATTTGACTTGTATATGTGTTAGTGCCTGCAAAAACGTCGATGTTGGTATCGAAGTTAAAAAGTGCGATATGTCGATTTTTTAATATCGATAAGCAGGTTTTTCTTTGCATGGCCACACTGTAATCGCTCATGAGCGCGAAGAACTTTAAAATATTTTGCCTGCAGCTATTTCTTGCAGCTGAACAGTTTTCATATGGACGCGTAGGTCTGAAGCATGCGTGAAAGTGCGATTTTCCGTAGAAAAAAAGCGGGACATTAATAAAGGCTTATGAACTCTGCCAGGTTTTAGTCCCTTCTGAAAACGCGTTAGTGCGTTTTCGGGAATCCAGCTCGAGAAAAACAAAAATGCTCGAAAACAACTTGAATTTTCCGGTTTTTCCGCTTTCCCTGCTCGACGACAGCGAACACCAGCCCCAGCGTTGCTATGTGCCGGCAGGAGCGGATGTCCTGGGATCAGGATGGTGTCGCTGTCGTCTGTCCGATGGCAGCTACTCTGTTTGTTGGGTTACAACGCGGTCCGGCAGTGAGACTTGTTGCTTTCTAGACGGGATTGTCACCTCCTCGTCTCGATTTGCACCCACCAATCAGCGGTTAGTGAAACTGGAGCCTCTAAAGCTGGTTTCCAGTGTGGAGAGGATTCCCTGCGTCGTCACGGTCACAGAGGAGCTACTGCAACGCCCTCAAGTTGCGCTGGAGGATCTGCGGGATGATGTGCGGGTGTTCTTGCGCTACCTTAAGCTCACAAGAGGATGCTCCGTGCAGCATCGACGACTTGCGCAGTTGGGGATCGCTAGTGTAGATATATTCGATGCTCAAGAAGTCGGCCCAGATGAGTGCTTTGAAATAGCTCGCGATGCTCAGTTGCTCCTGGTGGACACGCGTCTGGCGGTGCCTTATCCTTTAGTTTGGACCTCGCGGTACCTGCCCCACAGCTTCGAGCCGGCAATGGAGGCCTTGGAGCGGCTGGTGGAGACCTCGAAGCGCGACTTTGCTCATCGATTTCCCACCACAGCCTTGGTTGTGGGGCCCGTGGGCTGCGGTAAGAGTCGCCTGCTGGGAGAGTTCCTGCGTCGTCACAGCTGCAACTGCTTCTACATCACCGCCAGTCAGGTGCTGCGTTCCTATCCCGGCGAAACGGAAGAGGAGTTGCGAAGGATCTTCCAGGCGGCTGAAACATTCATGGAGCAGCTGCATCCGCTGTGTAAATACTTGCTTTTCCTTATTATTCCAAGTTTTTAACGATATTTATATTTTTTAGTGCCCATTGTAATTCTCATCGAGGATCTGGAGCTGCTCTGTCCTTCGACGAGCTCCGCGGATGCCAAAGATGCTAGCAACTCACTGCGCATTTCCGCCCATCTCTACAAATTAATTGATGCCCTGCCTCAAGGCATTATTTGTGTGGCCACCTCTGGGTTTCCAGACTCCTTGCACGAGCACGCTCGCCGGCGCTTTGTGCGGGAGATTTCCATTGAAATTCCCAGCGAGGAGCAGCGACGACAGCTTGTGGAAGATCTCTGCAAAGAGCAGGCTCTGAAAGTCTCCGAATCACTCCTCGATCACTTAGCCAGGAACACTCAGGGATATGTGATGGCCGATCTAGCACTCCTAATACGACGCGTGCAACAGGAATGGCTGACCAAAGAGAACACATGTTCCAGCTTGGATCAAATCTTTCGCCAGACACTGCTTCAAACGCAACCAAGTGCCTCCCGGTCCACGGATGTGCGTGTGTCCAAGATGACTGAGGGGTTCGAGGTAATTGGAGGAATGGAATCTCTAAAGCGCACACTGCAAGTCTCCGTTTTGGCTGGCCTTCGGCAGAGTGCGGCATTCGCTCGCTTTGGTTTGAGTTTGCCCAAAGGAGTGCTGCTCTACGGACCACCAGGATGTGCCAAGACCACCATCGCGAAGTGCCTGGCCAGGGAGGCGAACATGACATTCATTGCCACCTCAGCGGCGGAGGTATACTCGCCTTACGTGGGCTGTGCAGAGAGGTTTATCTCGCGGATATTCGACACGGCCCGCAAGAATGCCCCTTGTTTGATATTTCTGGACGAGATTGGTAAATGAACTCTAATGAATATTATCATCTACCTCAAATATAATCCCTCCAAAATCCAGATTCCCTTGTTGGCAGAAGAACAGTCTCAAGTGGAGGTGGCGGTGGCCAAGTTCAGCTGAGGATTCTCTCCACGCTGCTCACCGAAATGGACGGAATCGTCGGCGGCGGTAGCCATCAGCACATTCTTGTTGTGGCGGCCACCAACCGTCCCGATATGATTGATGACGCTCTAATGCGACCCGGACGCTTTGACAAGCTCATCCATGTCCCTGCTCCAGATACGGATTCACGTCTAGCGCTGCTCCGGCTGCATTCCCAGCGGATGCCCTTCCATGCGGATGTGGATCTAGAGACTATAGCATCTATTACCGAACGCTATTCCGGAGCTGATCTGTGCAATCTGTGCAATGAGGCGGCCATTGAGGCATTTCAGCGGGATTTTGAGGCTACCGAAATCCAGTGGCAGGACTTTGAGAAGGTCCTCGGCAAGCAGAAGTCCTCGCTAACACAGAGCCAAATCGATAGCTACTATAGGTTTGCCTACAGGTTTTTGTAAAGCAATATTTATCTGTTAACAGTTGCAAACTTTGTTAATTTACATTTATTTTCTACTTCATTTTAATAAACTTTTGTAAATACACACATTTTTATTGCATTTTTACTAAATACAGTATTTTTAAAGGGAATAATAGTAGTTTAAACTTTGATTTTGCCTCACCACACACCAAAAATTCATTTTCGAAGTCCAAACTAAGCGCTCTTACTCGATTACCGATAAGCCGATTGCTTTTAGTTTGCTCAGCTGTTCAGTCGATAACTGGCAGCAGCAGCAAAACAAAGAAAATTGAAAACCAAATTAACGCAATTAAACGGAGTAAAAAAACCTAGATTATCGCAAAAAAACAACAGGAGATAGTGAGTCATCGCAAAGCGAAAGCTCCACCTGCCAGAATGGCAGAAACCCGGAAAGACGCAGCGCCGCCGAGCTACGACGAAGTCATGAACGCCTCTTCTCAGGGTAAGAACAAGAGCAAAAAAACATTAAATACGGAAAAGTAAACCCTTAAATCCATCCCAGATTCTCGACTGATTGCAGGCGTGCACCATGGAGCACCCAGTGCCCCTCCCCCGAACATGCACATGCCCACGTACGGAGCTTTCGAGACAACTCCGGTGAGTGTGGTAATCCAGCAGCCGGCAACGGTGGCTCCAGTGGTGGCCTTGCCCACAGAGATCATTGTAATTGGCGGCTGCCCTGCGTGTCGCATTGGCTACCTGGAGGACACCTTTTCAGCCTGCGGCCTGTGCTGCGCCATCTTCTTTTTCCCCGTGGGAGTCCTCTGCTGTTTGGCCATGCGGGAGAAGCGTTGCACCAACTGCGGAACGGTATTCTAAGCAGGGGAATTCCCCAGGGACTTCGGGTGGACTACTATTCCTTATTGGGACTGTTTTTTTCTATATATATATCACAAAACTCCAATAGTTTTACTATTGTTATCGTTAGAGCTCACAAATCATTAAATAATATGTGTAAATATGAATCATGGCCAGTTTGTGGTCTGCCCCCAATTTCCAGGCGGTTTCGATTGAGCGATATGTGTACAGTGAAATGTCCATAAACCGATAATGGAATTCTTCTATATAAAGTTATATATAATCAGTTGATATAATCGGATTATTGGTCATTAAATTGTTAGCTTATTAACAGATATTGTATATTTTTAAACTATAGACTTAAAAATTGTTTGGTAAAACAAAAAGCCTATGAATTAATATAAGTTAAAAATTAAAATAAAAACAGGGAGGCCTCAGAAATTTCTGAGGGTTTGAATTCGATGGATATTTTGTCTCAAAGTGTGTTATTTAAAAATTTAAATTATATTTAAAATTTAAAATAAATTCGAGGCTTTCAGACACGGTTTCTAAAGATTTTAAATCTCTTTTGATTTCAGTGGCATTCCTTATATTCCATTATGGGTGCTATGAAGCTAGATTTGATAAATATATAGAAATGCTTGGTTCTATAGAAGCCACACTGTATTCTGTTTTGTATTGTAGATACGAGAGCAACATCGTCGTCGGGGCGCGCTTCCGTTAAATTCAATTAAAATATAATGGGGAGGTCGGTTTTGAATTACGTCCGCATTTTCCAAGCTCTTTGCACCATGCCGCATATTTTGCTTTCTGTTATTGTCGTCTCCGGCACAAAACACAGATCTGTAAACAAGTGGAGTGCATCTAAAAGGAGGATGCAACGTTCCAAAGATACCCTTGTATGGTTTATCCTTAAAAATATGAAAATTTAAATGTAAAGAAATTAACATTCAAATGAATTTTAGGAATTTTCATGATCCTTAATTATTGCTGAAGGTTTATATTTAAGAATATTGTTATATATTCACTGCACTCATTTAAATAATTAAAATAAAGCCATTAAATTTTATAAAGCGTAATCAATAAATCAAAATAATTTCTTTATATCTCTAACCAACTAATATTCCCTAAGGGGACAAGTTCATGGGCACCTAGGGTAGCACAACAAATTCGCCGGCATCCAGCATCCGCTGCCGTGTCGTCGTCGGCGGCATCTTCGAGTCAACAGTCGCGAATCTCCTTTGCCGTGGACATGACCGCTGCTGCTCGTCTCCTGCTCTCGTTGTGGCTGTGGGAATTATTCCTCTTCAGCGAAATCTTCTCAGAGGCTGCTACTCCGCCCCATCGCCCCAATGTGGTGATGGTGATCTTTGATGATTTGCGTCCAGTTCTGGGCGCCTATGGTGATCCGCTGGCCAAAACACCTTATCTGGATGACTTTGCACAAGGGAGTCATGTCTTTACAAGGGCTTACAGTCAGGTGAGGGTCAAGGATTGACCGATTCGGATTATTCCCTTAAAGAGAAAGGGTAATCTCAATAATTAGTTTCTATTTCTACTTCTTTGCTTCAGCAATCTCTGTGCGCGCCCAGCAGGAATTCCCTCCTTACAGGCCGACGTCCGGATACGTTGCACCTGTACGACTTTTACAGCTACTGGCGCACGTTCACCGGCAACTTTACCACCTTGCCGCAGTACTTCAAGGAGCATGGATACTATACATACAGCTGTGGCAAGGTCTTCCATCCGGGACTCTCCTCAAACAATACAGATGACTATCCCTTAAGCTGGTCGGCGCCAGCCTTCCGTCCACGTACCGAGCAGTTTATGAACTCACCCGTGTGTCCGGATAAGGAAGGCATTCTGCGGAAGAATCTCATCTGTCCAGTGGAGCTGCAAACGCAGCCGTACAAGACTCTGCCGGATATTGAGTCTGTGGCTGAAGCTCTGCGGTTTGTAGAGAGCCGTAAGACCCGAAATCGTGAGCCCTTTTTTCTGGCAATGGGTTTCCACAAGCCGCACATCAATTTCCGCTTTCCCAAGCAATTCCTCTCCAGATTTCCTTTGACTCAGTTCTTCAACTACACAGAGGACACCCTGAAGCCACCGAATATGCCAGCGGTGGCCTGGAATCCCTACACGGATGTGCGTGCCAGGGATGACTTTAAGCACTCGAATATATCCTTTCCCTACGGACCCATTGCCAGGCATCAGGCTGCCCAGATCCGACAGGGATACTACGCCTCTGTGGCCTATGTGGATGATTTGTTTGGCAAGCTGATGGCGGGCTTGGACCTGGAGAACACGGTGGTGGTGATACTTGGTGATCATGGCTGGTCCCTGGGCGAGCATGCCGAGTGGGCCAAATACAGTAACTTCGAGGTGGCTCTGAGGGTTCCATTGATGATCAGAAGCCCCCAGTTTCCGGTGAGCCAAACTAAGTTCTATCATGGCATCACTGAGCTGCTGGATGTGTTCCCTACTCTGGTGGATCTGGCGGGTTTACCTGCTTTGCCTGCCTGTAAGGATGATCCACAGAAGTTGACCTGCGGCGAGGGCAAGAGCTTGTACTTTCAACTGATGGGCTTGGGATTGGGTAAGGTTTTCTTTGGATTTCATTTTTATATTTTTGATTATATTTTGATTATCCTTTTCAGCGGATGAGCATGTGGCCCTCAGTCAGTATCCTAGGCCTGGAATGCTGCCCACAAAGCATCCTAATAGCGATAAGCCCAAGCTGCGCAACATCAAAATCATGGGCTATAGCTTAAGAACCGATCTATATAGGTATACATTGTGGGTCAGATTCCATGCCCAGAATTTTAGTCGAGGTAAATATGCTTTTGAAATTAATTAATAAATTAATTATTCAATTAATTCTCCTTAAAATTCCCCCAGACTGGCATGATGTATATGGCGAGGAGTTGTACGACCATCGACTGGACTCTGGCGAGGAGATGAACCTGGTGCCGCTGCCCGAGTTCGATGATGTGCGCCAGCGTCTGCGCCGGCGTCTCATGGAGGTCGTGGGCAGCAGCTAGCGGAGATCGTCTGCCCCAGCTCTTCCCTCTGACCTGATCTTAAAGATTTTAAATAAATTCATAAGCAGTATATGTATATATATAGCATGCAGCTGGAGAGACGAAGCGAATATCTTGTCGCCATAATTGGAATTTAATACTTCCGGTTGGGCAACAACTTTTGCGAGACGCCCAGACATGCTGCATATTTTTCGCTGTAATTTCTGCGATCCCCCCTTGGACGTCTGCCTCTGGCTCTGGCTCTGCTTATATAGCATACAATCCGATCCACTCCGATCCGCGCATGCGTGACTTGTGTCCATTGCCTTTTTGGCTTCGTTTTTCTGAATTTTTGTGAATGAAATTTCATTCAACGTTGGCGGCGCGCGTCTCGCTGCGTTGGCGTTGCCGTTGCCGTTGACGTTGACGTTGGCAGCGGCGTCGGACGCCCAAATCTGGAGGAGATGCGGAGAGAGGGGGGCAGGGATCAGGGGGGACAGGCAACCAGTGGGGCGACGTTGGCGACTCTTTTCAAGCTTTCATTTTCGCTTCGGCTTGTTGCCAGGCGAGTGAAAATCGAAAAACACCGAAAAAAATATAAGTTTAAAATTAAGATTAAAAAATTAGGTAGAAATAATAAAAATATTAATTTAAAAAAATAATAATAATAAGAAAGGAAGCTAAATTCCTTTGTATAACCTTGCAGTTTGAAATTTATCTATTAAGAAGGGTTTAAAAAATATATTAAATATATTAAAGGGGTATCAATAAATATTTCACATTATTTATTTATTTAATTTATATATTTTTTTCACTGTGCCTCTCCAAGCCTGGTAATTAAATCTGCAGTCCGCCGCTTGATCGATGCGATCCCACTGGCCCCTCTTGTCGCTCTCGCTTCCGCCCCTCTTAACCCCCCAACGCCCCCCTGCCTTAACCCACTCTTTCTCTACGTGCTCTCTAATGTGCATATTTGGTGTGGGCTGCGTTTTTGGGCTCGCCATGTGGGCCGCCGCCTCTCTGGAAGGTGATTAAACTGCATTTTGGCAGCACTTTCAAAATATGTGTCTGTGCAACTTACCTCCTACTCTCCCCCCCTTACAAAAAAGGCGTGGCCATTTCAGCTTTATGATTTTGTCATATTTTTTCCCAGTTTTGTGGCTGCTACAATTCCATTCACTAACTTTTTGGCTTGATTGCGTGGCAGAGAAAAGTCTAGTTGAATTAATACAGGAGTCTCTAAATTCCTTAAATTATAACTTAAGCTTAAGCTTAAACAATAATATATTTTCCAAGTATTCTCGCTCAAAACGGCACAAGGAATTACACCTGGAAGACCTTATTTGATGACTGCCTAAAAGGCATTAGAACTATTTAAGGTGTGTGTTGGGCCCCACCCCCTCTTAAATATTATTATTACCACATCCCACCTACCATAACTTATTTTTACATTTGCCATTTCCGTTGTGGGCTTTCCTCTCATTCATTTTCTTTACCGTTGCTTTGTTGACAGCACCACCTTTTCTTTAATTCGCGCTGCAGTTCCTCCCAAACCCAGTTTCCCCCCACTCAGCACTGAGCACCCCCTCCAATTTGTGTGTGCATAATGCATCCCGGCGGGAATCGAGGGGGAGTGGGGGGCGTTATATAGCGTCTATAGCTCGTGTGGGGCCTTTGGCTCTGTTTCGGTTTTGAGTTTTGCGGCTAACCGCAGCACAGTCGCAAGTCGCATAGCGCGTGTGTTATAATAATCTATGGCACTTTAGAGGTTTAACCGATGGCCGTATAGATTCAGACTCCGATACAGATACAGATACGAGATGGAGATACAGATACGGATACCTGGAGATAGGCTGGCTTAGATGGATAGCCGGCTGGAGAGCGGCGACGGTGGCGGCGACGGTAAATGTGGCAGACACTCGGGCGGGCTGGCTCTAAACTGTATTATATATCTATGGCTATAAAGCCCACGAGAGCTGATTTCGAACCGTAGACACAAACACTGATGGACTGAGAGAAAATTGGGTTGGTTTTGCAAGGGTATCCTTGTAGATCTGATGATAAGATATTAATTATTGTTGTAAAAGGGCTTTAGCTGAATTTTAAAACAAAAAGTAATGTTTA